>CAUYRH010111706.1:0-28324 GCA_963574655.1 Perodicticus potto
CTCATCAGTTTATTATTTTTTTTTTATTAAATCATAGCTGTGTACATTAATGCAATCATGGGGTGTACAATGTGCTTGTTTTTTTTTTTTTTTTGAGACAGAGCCTCAAGCTGTCACCCCTGGATAGAGTGCTGTGGCATCACAGCTCTCAGCAACCTCCAATTCCTGGGCTCAAGCGAGTCTCCTGCCTCTGCCTCCCAAGTAGCTGGGACTACAGGCGCCTGCCACAACGCCTGGCCATTTTTTGGTTGCAGCCATCATTGTTGTTTGGTGGGCCCGGGCTGGATTCGAACCCACCAGTTCAGGTGTACGTGGCCGGCACCTTAGTCCGTTGAGCCACAGGCGCCAAGCCAATGTGCTGGTTTTATATACAATTTGAAATATTTTCATCAAACTGGTTAACATAGCCTTCACGATATTTTCTTAGTTATTGTGTTAAAACAATATTAACATTCTACGTTAGTAAATTTCACATGTACCCTCGTAAGATGCACCGTAGGTGTGGTTCTACCAATTTCCCTCCCTCCACCCATCCTCCCCCCTCCATCAGTTTTCATTACTGTTGGTGTATTTAATGTGTGGCCCAAGGCAACTCTTCTTCTTCCAATGTGTGGCAGAAAAGAAAGAAGGTTGGACACTGTTGGTTGGTCTATTCATGACTCTATTTTGAGTTGGCCATCACATGTCTAACCTTTCTTTTTCTTGGATTGTTCCTTTCTTGTACAGCTTGTCCTGGTGTTGAGGATGCAGTGTCCCCCTGGATATGTCTTGGGATGCGGATTGTATAGTTTTAAACTCTGTTTCCTCCAGAACCCCAGGGTTAGTTGTTTGTTGTAGTTTTATTCATCATAGCCTTGTTCTTCTATTATTTTGGATTTTCTTGAGTGTCAGGTGTCCTTGCATTGTTATTCATTTTCATAGTGGAGAAGCAGGTGTAGTGCGGGTAGCTGATGTGGGTGGCTGTGCACCCAGAGGGCATCTCTCTGTGCACTGGGGCTCATAGCAGTGCGGCAGGTTTCCTGGTAGGGCCCCCGAATGGGGCAGCTGGACTCTGGGAATGGGGACCTCTAGTCTGTGTCACTCTCAAGCTGCCTTTCCTTTCTCATCATTTCATCCTCTTTCCTTATTGCCTCTTTCCTGGAAGTCTGTATTTACCTTCAACCCAGCATCTTTCTCAGGACCCTGCACCTTGCCAAGCACCCTCACTTCCCACTTAGACAGACAGCACACTTTCGTTAGAGTTTAGTTCTTGGGCTTCAAGAGTTCAGTTCTGAGGGAAACTTCTACTTTGGTTTCATTTTGTCACTAATTAGTGAATTCTTTCACACATTGTTTTCACCGTCATTTCAAGGAGGGAAGAGAGTCAAAGAGAGAGCAGGCCCGCTATTTCCCAGCCTGACACCTCCCCTCTCCTTCCTGGGATAGGGGGTCAAGCTAAGTCAAGGCTAACGGAAGAATGGGCAGTTACTTTATTTGAAATTAACCCACCTGCTACAATTAAGACAATGCAAGATATTGATTACTTTTTAAAACTTTATTATACTTTAGCTTAGTGGACGCTGAGGTCTGAATTCCAGGCCCGTATTGAGGGACATGGAGATGTCCCTAAACTTCCATATTAAATATGGAAGACAGAGAAAAAGGCCATCAGGGCAAATCAATCAGAGCCTCTCCCCTCTAGTAGAAGCACCCATATCTCTCTTATTTCCCTTTTAACATGAACTTCCAACTGTTCTTTCCTTGAATCTTAAGTTTTACCACATAATGTCCCAGAATGGTCTAGCATGGACAGGGCAACTGTAATTCAATGTTCTTACATTTTCTCTGTTACTGCAAGATTGACCACTGTCCTATAAAGTCATAACTCAGAGAAGTAAATTTTATAATGTTGGAGAAACTTAAAGAGGCCTTTGCCTTCAGAGATCACAGCTTTTTAAAAGCTGTATTAAGGAAAGGAGTCGTATGTGACAGGATTGACACTTTCAAATGACCATCTGGATGCAGCATGGAGAACTAATAATGAGGGGCCGATTTACCAAGAGTGAAATGGGCTGGCTCCAGGGTTGCCGAGAGGCTTGGACAAACCTTCACCCCATCTTTCCCACCCTCTTTCCTTGTTGCTCCCTGTTTATCATCAGTGCATGAGACTCCATAGGTGTGGGAGAAACTGTGGAATTTGTACACAGGGCAGAGAATTTCAGCGGGTTGGCTTTTGGCATAGCCCTCTCTGGAGGTTGAAGGCCTCTTCCAGAAGTTTATTAATTGACTACAAAGAAAAAAACCAGCAAAGGAATGGAGAGGACACAAATGAATGGAGATCACAAAGGAATGGAGAGGACGGAGGCGTGGGAAGGTGCTCTGTGGGGGTAGGGCAGGGCAGGCTGGCGGGATGACTTTGCTGATGGGAATCGGCCGTCCTGATGACAGGAGTAGGTGCTATCTGGCCAAGGTGTCCAGCCTAGGGAGGCTTGGGGTGCAGCCATCTGCCAGGGAAGACCGTGTCATTTGTTTTCTGTGCTTGGCAGTTGCAGGAAACACCAGTGAGCAAACATCTTAGAGGCGTAAGGCGATAGGGTAAATGGGAGCATTAGTGACACTTCTCGGGTCACAGCTGGAGCAGAGGCAGACAACCCTCATCACAATGAGAACAGCAGATGGGGACATCCCGGCAGCATCCCTGGCTCAGGAACTCTCTGTGTGTGACCTTGGAAGAACAAAGGGTGGACCACATCTGCCCTTTCCCAACAGCACTTTAACTCAGTTACATGACTCGGAAACACGAAAAGGTTATTAATAAAAATGGAACGTTTCCTCCAGAGGTCAGCGCATTCCCAGTCCTAGATTCACTGAACTCTCTGTTGGTCAGACCTATGACTTTCATTCTGGACATCACATGAGACCTTGATGAACGTTTTAAAGATATTAAAGCAAAGTATCTTGATTTCTGACAGCTCCTCTGCCCCAAATCATTGACAATCATTGCTTCAGTGAAGGGAAAATAACAGCCTAGAAGAACAATGGGAAGTACAGTTTTCAATTTTGAGGCTCAATTTGACTTGCCTTGAAGTTCCCAACAGATAATAATCTTGAAACCCAGGCTGTGTTGAGACACTAATGGGATTTCAGATTTTCCATGTTTCCTCTTTACAAGGTCCAGTGGCAGTCTTGGCAGTCTGTGTACAGAGCTATACAAGAAGCTAGATCTTGGGGAGTGGGGGTTGAGATACAAAGAAAGCTCCTGCCATGCTCTCCTTACACAATGCAGGGCAGAAGGGCAACCTTGGCGGGCAGAGGCGCCTAGACTGATGGGCTGGGGTAGTGCCCCAGTTGCCTCCGTCCCACACAGGAGAGCCCTGCCTCTCTCCGTGGGGCAGGGACAAGGGCTTGGGAAGCCTATGGTTCATGCGTGGTGTGGGGTCACGTGGAGGGGAGAGCACGCTGTTGGGATTTCGCAGCTGCAGGTGATGGGCAGGACCACAGTTTTCAGCAGTAGGTGCTCATATAATGCCTAGAGACACCAGGAAGCACCAGGATCAGAAAGAAGATGGGATGGGACGTCTCAAAGGAGGACAGGGACAACCCAGAGGTCCGAATGAGCTCAGAGGCCCCTTTTCATCCCCACTGCCATCAGGATGCAGAGGCCACCTCTGCGTTTACACACCATTTCAGGAAGGGTGGGGGCAGGGGCTGGAAATTACTTTGAGAAGGGAGAAACATCCTTATGAAGAATGTAAACTTTGAATTGATTGAGTATTGACCTGTATGAGACCACAGGTCTTTCTCTTAGAACTCCATGTGGAAAAACCTCGCAATCTAAAATTGCTCGGGAAGAGTAGCAAAGTTTGTAGCAAAATAGGTTTAGGGTCAAATCACTCAAAAAACTATGTAACTGGGTAAGCAGGGCATTAACAAAACATTTATGTGTGGCTCAGGGATAACACAGACTATCTGGGCAGGCAGACAAATCAGTGGCTTCAGGCTGCTTCAGGGAATAAGAATTCCCAGAAATAATAGCGCAAAAACACGAGCTTGTGGTGCTGATAGAAAGCAGGTGGAATGGGGGTCTGAGCTTGGGGAAGACACTCATTTAATAAAAACCCAAATTTTTATTTTTAATTTTCTCAAAATGCATATTAAAAAGTTCCTCCTGCCTGTGTAACTGTTAAGCTAAGGGTATTTTCCTTTCTCACTGATGGCTATAATTCTGTTCCACTAATTCTGCTTCCCTTGCCTAGCAGAAACCATGGAGAAATTAGGCATCTCTGCATTACAGTGACGTCATCTCTCTGTTAACCAATCACATACAAGTCTTTGGGATAACAGAGACATGTATTGGTAGCAGAATAATCTATATTTTAAATGGAAAGAAATAGGTTTATCCGAAAGTTTAATTTTTCTCACTTGATCATGAAAGGAGCTTCACAGCAAGATAAAAATTAATTGTAGACAATAAAGACTTAAAAACAATTGGAGTCAAAGTCTATGAATTTTGATTGAGCCACACGCATATTCGAAAGGACAGGGATGAACCAGAGGGCAGTGTGAGAAAGAAAATGGCGCGATGAAGGATCCGAAGGCACCTTTTCTGAGGAGCAGATGTCTGAGGTGTTTCGCCTCAGGAGGAAAGACTAAGCAGAGATGTGACAGCTGTCTCGGAAGATTTTAAGACTTATTGTTTTGAAGGATGAGTCATCTTGCATTATATTGCTGTAGAGGGGTGACTTTGTTTTGAGAAAATCTTTCTTTTTTTCCTCCAAGCAAAATCATTTATGAAACCACGCTAGAGCCCCTCCCCCAGACCCCCACTTTCCCTCCCAGGGACCTCGGTTGGAATCTCAGGAATCTATAAAACATAGTTTGATAAGTCACCGCTACAGAGCGACAAGCAAATCACTTGCTGGAGAGAACAGAGCAAGGACCCGCAGATAGAAATTTGCTCAGGACAGATTGTAACTCTATTTAGAGGAGACTGTCGCAACTGTGAGTGTCGCTTTCTGTCCTGTTCTATACCTGCTCTGCTGGCATTTAGACTCACCCTTCCAAAAGGAGAAGTTTGATTCTTTACCCTGTGTCAGATGCTGTGAGATTTGCCTCCCACACCCTCTCTGGTGTTTCACTAACTCTTGCCCCAGCTTCCTGAACATTCCTTCTCTGTTCTTTTCCTGGGAGCCCCCAAGGTGTGTCTCACATATTTCCAGCTGGCTAGGGAATTTTATTCATTTTCTCTTGGCACTATCTTCTGGGGGGTGGGGGGTGCTGTGCCTGTCAGGAAGTCATTGTGCCTGACACTCCTTTTGGACGCTACCCTGGGGTCCCCCCAGCACCTCTCCTGTCCAGTGGTCACTCCAGTCTCTTCTTCAGGTTGGTGCAAATCAAGGGACAAGAGAACATTTAGACGCTGTTGAGGGGATTGTAAATTAGCACAGTCTCTGTGGAAAACAGTATGGAGATTTCTCAAAGACACACACAGAATAATGTCTTCTGCAGTAATGTGCATGGTACTGGAGGCCCTTACGTTATGTAAAGTAACTTACTAACAGAAACCAAATCCCGTGATCTCTCATTCACGAGTGGGAACTAAGCTATGGATGTACACGGCCATACAGAGTGACACCGCAGACTCGGGAAGGAGCAGTGGGAAGGGAAGGATGAAAAGTTACCTGTTGGGTACAGTGTACTCTATTCAGGGAATGGGTTCGCTAAAAGCCCAGACTTCACAACTATACAATTTCTCCATGTGACAAAGCAAAGAACACTTGTACCCCCTAAATTTATTAAAATAAAAATACAATGCGGTACAATACAATACAACACAGCACAATACAACACAATACAATACAAGACAGCAAGAAAGAAAAAAAAAAGCACCACCTTGCAGGACTGATGCTTCTGCTAGAAATCACTCCTCTTTCTGGGTTAGTACTTCTGTGACTTCCCGAGTCAGGGTCCTTCTGCACCACCACTTCCCACCAGATTTTTCCAGGTGCCGAAGCAAGTCTGTGCTGATGGGGAGGGAGAAGAATGTTTGTCCTTGTATGACACCTACTTCGGGGTGTCCTGAAGCTGTGCGACTGTGCCTTGATGTTATATAGAAACTTAGTGATGCGGACACGGCGGTTTTCATCTTCAGAGAGCTCAGAGTGGAGAGACCCATCCGAGAGCCACGCCAGGGTGTGTTCAGCGCCATTCTCCCTTCTCAGGACCGCTGGGTGTTCCTGAGTCAAAGCTGTCACTGTGGGCTCCAAGAAGACTCCTCCGTTCCTTGTGCACTTGAAAGGTTGACCCCACTCCTTTGCCAGAAATCCCCAGGCATCTGAATAGCCCATTTAAAGGCTCTGCTACACAATTATGAAAAGAATACATTTGCATTTCCGAAAACCTAGAAAATACAGAGACATGCTCAGTAGTCCATCACACAATTGCACAGAGTGAGGGCTGAGAGGAAAACTAAGAGTGAGATACTCTGAGAGAGACAGAGAGGTCCATTTTTGCACGTACAATTTTGCATTTTTTCTTAGTGAATCTCCTTGTAATGTTGACAGGATGTCTGTGGGGTTCTGTTTTTGCTGCAGATTCCACATGAGAGAATGATTGCTGTACGTTTTGACAGCATGACGATACTCAAATATCATTGCTAGAGCGCAGTTTGTGTGGGAACATACCCATAAATAAGGCAACCAGCGGGAGGTGAAATCCCATTAACAAAATTTTAATTATGCCTGCGTTATATCCTTTGCATAAGTCAAAGAATCCTGTTACTTCAAAAGCTGCACTTGAAATGGATTATCATTTAAGGTACTCTTGCTCTCTTTTATTTACAAAACAATTTTACTAAATAACTAATTAGATGGGTTCACACTCTTCCTGGGACTGAGAATACCTGGCAGGTCATTAAGAGCATTTTCTTCCTCCTTCCACCTCGCTATGGCCCCAGCAAGCAGAGACAGCCATTTCATACACACTTCACACACGTTCTCGATTTATTCATTGTATTCATTCTGTGACAGGAAAATATTCTCTTCCACATCTCATCTGATGCCCACCAGGGAAGGTGGTGATCCGGGTAACTGGGTGAGCCGATTGAGTGGGGGTACTGAGGCGGGTTTGAGGAGCTGAGAGAGGGCAATATGGCTCTGCATTAGGAAGGGGGAGAGACTGAGAGGAGGGGACCCCAGAAAGACAGAGGAGAGAAAGATCTAGAAGGAAATTGGAGTGGAGAGCCCAACTGGTGAAAAACCAAGCAACCTGGAGGTTGAGTGAGGGCCACTCACTATATTCTCTTCCTTCTCTACCGATGAGCAATTCGTGCCGAGCAGGGATGAAAGAAGGACAGAGGTTGTGCCTCACAAGAGCTGCCAGCCTCACGTCCACTGTGTGCCCAGGCCGAGTCCTCTTTCCCTTCCTCTCCATCCACTCTAGCTCTGCCATCCATGTTCCATCCATATCAGAATACTCAACTTGCTAGATTCTCCCATTTTTTTTCTTTACACCTATTGTTCCTTGAACCTGCCATAGAACATATCACCTGGGTTGTCCTTGATGAGACCAGGAGACTCTCATTTCATGAAATCATTGGGAAATTAACTAGTTATTAGAACACCAGCATCCTTGGAACACTCAGTGGAGACTGCCCCTCTAGTCTGGGACAACAGCAGGAGACGGTGCCATTCTGATGGGACAACAGAGTCCTGCAGTGGCAGAGGGCACACAGCATTTAATTGCCATAAATAAGGTATCATCAGAGTAGAAACTGTTAAAAGCGACAGGATATATTGATTATCAGAATACTTGGCCCTACGAGGATCTCTCGTGGTCTGTAGAAATGACAAAGACCAGCAGCCTACCAGATCATTACTTGATTGTTATAACCAGACAGAGTCCTAGTCTAACTGGTAGAACCCTCACTTGAGTTGTCACAATAGAGAGTCATGGCCTGAACTCTTCTCCCCTTTCCCCTCTTCCTCCTCCCCCTCCTTCTCTCTGTTCTTTTTTATTAGAGATAGATACAATCTCGCTATGTTGCCCAGGGTGAAGCACAGTAGCTATTGACAGCCTTAATCATTTCACAGTACAGCCTTGAACTTGTGGGTTCAAGGGATCCTCCTACCTCAGCCTCCAGAGTAGCCTGGACTACAGGTACGTACCACTGTATCCTGCAGTTTTTTTCTGTTTTCTTCTTTGTTGAAGCCTCAGTCTATAGTAGGGGCTCATAAGTACGTTTTCAAGTAATAGATGGCATGAATAAATGAATGGACATAATAGTGTAAGGAAAAAATGGGAAGGAAAAGCTCATGGAACTTTTTTCTTTTGACTTAAGAATGGATTGAAGGCACAACTTGAAGCCTTGGGAGTTTAGGAAAATAGTGATAGCATGAACAGAAAGAGCAAATTCAGGAAAAGGAGCTTATTAGAGAAGGCAGGGAGAAAAATATGAGAAATTCAACTTTTAAAGCTGAATGTGAGAATTGTTGTAAATGTACGGTAAAGACTTCCAGAGGTCAGACCCAGTGTCAGCTGTAAACTTACTATCTGGATAAAGCCATCCGTTTGGGTGGAAATCTTGGCCCTATCGTGGTACATGCAGCAGAGACATCTGTGAGATGTGTGATATAATAATCTCAGCCCATCCTCCACCCCAGATCCCCACCCCTCCAACATGCTCATTACCTTCTGGACCTGTGCAGGTGGCTGAGTGGAGCAGTCAGACAGAAATGTTTACCCAGAGAACTCTTTATTACCTCTAACAGACATCTTTTAGGCTCCCGGCTTCCAAACCCAGTTCCTGGAAGGCTGCCCAGCATGGTTGCCAGATACCATTGCCATGGTAACCACAGACCATTCCACTGGGGTGAGACACAGGAAGGCGGAAGCAGTCTAATGACAGATTTTTGTGAGGCTCTGATTTTACACCTGACAGGACTGTATATGGGTCCCCCTGGGGACAGAAGGGGAAAACAAAGCAGGAGAACTGGGGCTATTAGTGATTTTCAGGAACAGACTAACCAGGGAGAACATCTCTCAGAGAAGCAGGGGCACAAGTCCCTCTCCAAAGCATAAAAATGTTTCTCTTATTTTCCTCTAAATAGAGAGCTACCATGGCTGGCACTTCCTCTGAAAAAAGAATGAAATGATACATGTCTCTTGGGTTTTTGACACTGTCAAGGTAACTTTAGCGAGAATGGCTTTTCTGCATCAGCCATTAACTCAACCACACCACATTAGCTCTGCCACCTTAGGCTGAGTGTGGAGGGTGGCGCCGATCGTGAGCATTATTTGGCATAAGGATTTGTCCTTTCTCACCTTGAAGCCAATGGAAATATTAGTATTGCATTGCCCCCTTGATCTGGGCCGTGGTTACGGAGAGTGTAACATGTATGCGCATGTGTCTTTTGCACACATGTACACATGTTAGTACACAGAGGACTTGTACATGTGACTGAATGTAAATGGTAGCTCAATCAAATATTGGTAACATGAAAAATGGAAAACATACTATTAATCATTCGAAGTAAAGATTTTTTAAAAATTTGCATTTTTTTTTTTTAAAGGTGAGTTTATGTGGCTTCCTAGGATCACACAACTTTACTTTTGAAACTTCAGTTGTGGCATTAAAATAAAGTGATTCTTCTCAGAATTACTAAGGATTTTTATCGTGCCAAGTGCTGCACAAATATGAACTTAGCATTTACTCTGGGGTGGGGTCTAAATGTTCTTCTTTCTGGTCTCCCTGTCCCCTCTGTTCTGTTAGCCACGCCTTTCCCATCCCCCAGACCAGGGTAGCTGAACGAGGCACAGCACACAGCTGCTCATCCCAGCCCGTGTCCCTCCCCTGACATTTGGAAGGGAATTCACCGTTAAATTTCAGATGAAATTCTAAGGCTGATCAGTGACATCAGTCAATTTCCTGTTCATTCACCAGTTTCCCGTCTTCCTGGCAACCATCTCTGTGATCACAATCGAAGGTGGAACTTCCTGTGTGAGGGCATCCCCATCCTGCTCATTTCTTCCCTTTCCCCATCCCTAGGCTGTGTCTTATTTTTCTCCTTTCTTCAGCCTCTGGTATCTGGCCAAGTGATAGCACCCATTACGTAGTGAGAAGTCACTCATTTTTTTTTAGTATTCTCTTTAGTTGCTTCAGTTGTCTGTTCTTCCACCTCGTCACTCATCCTACAACTGAAACTTGGCCGAACACATTTCTCAAAATCCATAAAATTCAATATTAATTTTTCATTCTTTCAAAAAATGATGAGAAACTATGATATGTTAGCCGCTAGGCTGAAGATACAACTCAGCTCCCCCAGGAAGCTTATGTTCCAATGAGTGAAATTCAGAGAAAAACACGAATACAATAATTTCAGGTCATATGAAAAAGTAAGGAAGGAATGGAGTGGCAACAGAGGACCCTGGAACAGCTGGAATGTGAAGGGAAAGGTCCCATCTCATAAGGAGGGGACAGACATGTTTCACTAAGGTGCATTTCAAGAAGATGTGGAGGTTGTAGAGAAGTGTGATGTTTTCAGAGGGCCTGGTAGACTGTTTGGAAGAATCCCAGGGTCAGAGGCTCTTGGAATCTTGGCCTTCCCAGGCATGGAGTTTGCCCCAGGGTTCCAGGCTAACATGAGTGATTAGCTGGGGTCGGGAAGAAGGACTTCCATTTTCCTGGCTTCCCCTTATCCATTTTAGACTTTCATTCTGTACCTCTCATGGCACTTCTGAAACTGTCTAATGATAGTTTCTTTACTCATTCTGAACTTCATTTTTGTGCCTCCAAAGACTTGGCACATTCTCTGAGGACTGCAGCATTTCTCCTGCAGACTAATTCTTGTCTACAGCCCAACTCTTCTTTCCAGCCTATGCCATTACCTTGGGTGACTTCAACGCCCTTTTTTGATAACCTGTTTAACAACTGAACTCTCTAGTTCCTTAAAATAATTTCCTCTAAGAAATTTTTTAACATTACAAATCAGTTTCATCATGGGTAGTTATATCCTGAGCCTTGTCACAAATAAAACTGTTTGATATTTGAAATCCTGAATTCTGAAATCCCCTTTCTGCTTTCTTTTCCTTATCGCCACCTGTTCTTTAGCTTCATTGGACATCTATTTCCGTGAGTCCTTGCTGTTCCCTGAGATTCTTCCTTTCTTCCCATCTGGATTCCATGAAAAATCACTTGCACAACACACTCACCAGTGTTCTCAGCTCTACCGACCCTGTGATTTTGAGCAGCACCAGCCTTTCTCATCCTGTGCTCAGGAAAAACCTGCTGTCTGTTGGTTGGTTTGTTACCTTTCCTTGTGCAGGGTTATAGAACCTGTTAGAGAAAAAAAATCACATATCAGTGGTAACTGTCTGAATTATAAACATGGTTTGCAAACTTGGCTGACTCCACAGAGCTGCCCTCCTCTCCATGCTCTCTGCTCCTTTCCTTGTTCTTCCCTCATCACCTCTTGGCCGAACTCTGATGATACTCTCTTCACTGTTCTCCTTTATCCTTGAGTTTCCATTTTCTGATGCTCTTTTCCAGAAATGCTTCTCCAACATACAGATCTATCACTTCCCTAATTCAAAGTTTGAGCAGCTTAACACCTAAAATACTACTGAGAAACTCTTTAGGGTTTCGGGAATCAGGACCCCTCATGATTTTCCCTAACCTCCATGTCTAGTCTGATCTGTCCATATTTCTACCCATCTCCATCTCCATACCTCCTCCCCTGTAAGCCAGACCTCTCAACTTTCCTCTACCGTACTCTGTATTCACAATCTCACTGCTTGCTCCTCCTGTCTGAAGCAAAAGCCACTTTCTTTTCTTTGCAGGTGGAGCTCTTGTTTTCTTTCAAGTTTCCAATCCAATGCTTCCTCCCTCATATGTTCCACATAAAAGAATTGTTCCATGGGCTGGAACATATTCTTCTTATCAAAGTATCTCAAGAATGGAAGAAAAACTATCCAATGTACTCAGCCCTACTATGAAGCTAATTTATAGCTTTCATATGAAGGGTATAACCCAAGTATAGCACAAGAAAATGGGGCAAGGGGGAAGGGAGGGGTGAGGCTGGGGAGGAGGGAGGGTAATTGGTGGGGCCACACCTACGGTGCATCTTAGAAGGGTACAGGCAAACCTTACTAAATGCAGAATACAAATGTCTTCATATGATAACTGAGAAAATGCCAGGAAGGCTATGTTAATCAGTTTGATGAAAATAGTTCAGATTGTACATGAAACCAGCACATTGTACCCCTTGATTGCACTATTGTACACAGCTATGATTTAATAATAAAGACAATAAAAAAATAAAATAAACTTGGAAAAGTACTAAAAAAGAAAAGAAAGAAAAGAATTGTTCCTTTCTTTGTCTCTATGCATTTCATTTGCCACTAGGTTTTTACTCCCTACACTTACTGTTTGTTTATGTGCGTTCCTGTGTCGTCTGCTCTGATGCTCTACTGTGGGCTTCTTGAGCTTAGGAACATCTTATTTGTCATCTTTCTTTCTTTTTTTGTTTTTGTTTTTTTAGAGGCAAAGTCTTACTTTATCACCCTTGGTAGAGTGCTGTGACGTCACAGCTCACAGCAACCTCGAACTCTGGGCATAGGCGATTCTCTTGCTTCAGCCTCCTGAGTAGTTGGGACTACAGGCGCCTGCCACAATGCCCGGCAATTTTTTGTTGCAGTTTGTCCAGGGCCAGGTTTGAACCCGCCACCCTCAGTATATGGGGCCGGCGCCATACCCACTGAACCATAGGTGCCTCCCTATTTGTCATCTTTCTATTGCTCAGGGCTTATCAACATGGTTGGTCAGGGTAGTTACTTGATAAGTGATTTTGACTGAATGATGTATATATGTAGTACTTTGGGGACCAATATGGAACATAGAATTTACGAGCATGGTTCCAGAGTTTGAAATAGTAATATAGATAGCAGACAGTCTATATCCATCCCCCAAACACATGAGAATAAAAGACTGGCCATGAAGTCATCAAACAAACAGGTGGGAAGATGGGTCTGTGAGAAACTCAGAGGGAGGGAAGTTGTTTGCTTGGGCTTCTGGAACAAAATACCATAGACTGGATGGCTGAAACAAGAGACATTCTTTTTTTTCACATTTATAAAGGTTGGAAGTTTGAGATTAGGGTGCCAGTATTTGCGTTCTGGTGAGGGCTCTTTCTAGCTCACAAACGGCTGCCTTCTTTCTGTATCCTCACACAGCAGAGAGATAGCAAGTTTTCCTGTGTCTTTTCTTACGAGGGCACTAATCTGATCATGAGAGCCCAATCCTTATGATCCCATCAAAGCCTAATTATCTCCCAAAGGTATATCCAGATACCATCACATTGAGGTTAACATATGAATTTAGGGGAGGGAGTTGGGGGGTGAGGGACACAATTCAGTCCATCACAGAAGGTGAGCTTTTGGCACTGCCAACTTGGAAACAAAGACCTGCTCATGTAGTGGCTGTCATTCTTGACAGACTTCACAAAAGATACGTTCTCTTTTGCTATCTTATTTCCCAGAATTGTGTGAAAGAAGATATGGTTTCTGTAGGCATCTCTAGAGGATGATTTCATAAAGTGAAGCTTCTGTCTCGCTTCTCAAGGAGCACTTATTTTCCTGTCATTTTTAGGTTGGAATGTGAGCTGTGACTCCCAAATATGTAAAAAGAATAAACATATAAGCTGTATCTTAATGAATCTTGATTTTGGACTTTTTTCTTTCTGTTATTTGGCAATTTCCCCCTCTCTGTTTAGAGAAGGAGAAAGTAGGACTTATGCCAACAGCTGGATGAAGTATAGGCAAATGTCACCATCCACACAGCTGTCTCTCTTGCTTACTCTCAAACAGAGGACTGGGGCCAGCCTTACGGGAGAAAGGAGCTGTGTTCTGTGCCAGGAAAGTGACTGAGGAAACCCTCCTTCCTCTTCTTTCCCATCTATCTTCACCATTCACGTAGTTTTTCTAAAATACTCCCTTGGGCCATTTCAATGTTAAACTTTTCCTTTGTCATCATAGCAATGCTTATTCTTTCATCTTTTTCCTGCTTAAAAAGTAATAATTATAATTTATGGGAAATCTGGAAAATGTAGAAGAGCACAAAGAGCATCAGTTCCATCCCCCGGAAGTAGCTAACGTGATCATCCGGTGTATCCCTTGTCATCTCACACATGCTGTATGTACATGTGTTTTTTCTTTGAAAATGAAAAGGGGCTGTCCACTACGTGCACTCCTGTGTACTCTGCTTTTAGGCTCCATCAGTGGATTCTCCGGTGCTTCAGGGAAAGGACTACTACTTAGGCCAGCCCTTGAAGCCCTCATAATGGTCTCCAACCTGCTTTTCTGGCCTCATGCACACTCTCCTTCACTGCCAAAGGGGTTCACATACTTGAATCTCCTGGCCTCTGCTCCATTACTAATCTATCATTGCTCCCTTCCTATTCTTTCCATACCCCAGAGTCCTGCCATATTTCAAAGCCTGGCCAGCTCCTGCCTTCTGCGTGAGGTTTCCCTGGAAACAAAGCTGTGTTATTTTTTTCCCTTCTAGTTTCTCCCAGGTTGCTCTCCTGCCTGGAATGCTCCCTACAGACATCCCAGTCTTCACCTGTTTCAGGTCTTTTCTTTTCAAAATGACCTTCTGAGACCTTGCAGCTCCACTCCCATCCCAACACCACTATCCTTCTTCCCTGCTTATTTTTCTTCAGGGTACTTATCTCTATCTGATGGTTGATGTCTTTTGACTTTAGTTTTGGAACAATTGATGCAATTGATGGTCTTTCTTTCACCACAAAACCATAAGCTCCATGAAAGCAGGGGGTTTCCCCCCATACTGTTCATGCCTATATCCCCAGTGCCTAGAAGACTGTGTGCCCTGTAATAAGTGCTCCATGGATGTTTAGGAGAAAGAAGAAAGAAATGAGTGTTTTTCCTTTGGAACTTAGAATTAATCACTTCATATTTTTCATGAATGCACATTACCTCCTATCAAGACAGGCATACGGCCATCTACTATCAAAAATGCAAACTTCCCTAAGATAGGACCTATTTCTACTTTTTAGAGATCTGTTGTGCTTATGTCCTTTGTATTGTATCTTGCATATACAGAGAATTATAGATTGTAAGTTCCATGAGCAACTTTTTTTTATTGGAGGTCATTGTTTTAACAGAGATATTGGTTTTTTTTTTAAGGGATATTTGTATCACTGATGTATGTGATACGTAGTTCTAGGCACTAGAATGATGAATGCCACATAGTAGGCACTCAAATCTATTTATAACATGACAATGTCTGAGTAATTAACTGGCTTTGGCTTATTTATTTGTTCATTTTTTTGGTATTGATTTTATAACAGCTCTTCCTTCTTCAATGTTTCAAATATCTCCTGCTCCAAGGAACACACTGCTTAAAATTCTATAACAAAGTCACTCCTTTAGGTTTTCTTTTAGGGAAACATTTTATAATTCAAATGGATTTCTGGTTCTAATGGAAATGCAGCAACAGCTTAGTTATGAACTTCCCTGATTTTCCTTGTGGAAACTACCTAGAGCAACAAGAAGAACAAACAAATAAAGCACACAAAGTACATTTTCACAGAAAATAGGAGTCGGAGAACATCCCCACAAACTCTATATTGTGAGTATATTTTACAAAAGGTAGAGCTTGGTGTGAAGCCTAAGCAGGAGGTCAGAGAAGTAATATACTGTTCATTAATAAAGCAAAGCCCAAAAGAGCATCTGTGGTGTGCTGCCTTCCTATAAGAAAGAAGTGTGTATGAGAAAACTCACAGTTCTCTGCTTATACATGCCACAGAAGAATGAGGAGAGATAAGCCAGAAACCAGAGAGATCGATCACCTGGAAGAGCTGCGATGCAAAGGGGCAGAAAGAAGGAGAAAATGGGAGGAGAGTAGCTGGAAGTCACATTTCTGCAAGTATGTATTTTTGACTCTTAGAATTGTAATGATATTCCACATACTTAAAAAATCAACAAACAATTACCCAGGGTGTGGGGAGAACTCAAAGTGGAATGCAAACACTAACAAGCTTATCGTACTGAGAATGAATGACATAGTCACATCGAGGGGGCAGGAGAGAAAAGAGCTAACCTAGTAAACAGGAAGACACAATTCTGTGTTTACTTAGTGCTACTTGAGTGAACTAAAGGCTAAAGCAAAAAGGACTGTCTATGAGTGCTGTAATCTCGTTCGTAAAAATAGGTAGATTCTCTTTCACAAGGTCATACACTAGAAATACTGAAATCTTTTTTTTTTTTTTTTTTTTAGTTTTATTTCAGATTAATGTGAGGGTACAGGAGATTGCAACATTTGCACGTTAGGTAGAATCCTTGTTGTACTTGTGTCCTGCCACCAGGAGGTGTGCCAAGTAACCTTACCTTGTGCCCATTAAGTGGGAGCACACCAATCCCCCTCTCGCCTCCCCCCTTGAATTGAATTGAGTTTTTCTCTTATGTGGGTGTGTATTAGACCATTTACTGGCTTCCTATTAGTATTGAGAACATTGGATACTTGCTTTTCCATTCTTGTGATACTTTGCTAGGAAGAACGTGTCTGAAACCTCTTTATGCATATACTGGAATTGACTAAACCAGTAAATAGATAGTAGATAGTGAACATTAGGTTTTTTTCTGTTGGAGAAGGAAGACATTAATAAGGAAGTGGAAATGCTAAAATGAATGCTGTGATTTTAGACTGGAGTCAGAGGTATCAGAGATCATGACATTTAATATACCCACAGATTGATAAAAATATAGATACATGTGTGTGGATGGGTTAGAAGATATTCATATGTATCGTAGTTCTGTCTGCTGAAAGAACCAAGAAACACTGATATCTAGCTCCCAGAATCTACTTTCTAAACAAAAGTCTTTAACAAAAGGAGCCAGAGTGATAGGATTCTGAAAAGATGGTTCAGTAGGAAGGCCTGGGAATCTGTCTCTCTCTACCTAGACAAAAACTACTGGATTAATAATGGTTAATCTAGATGCATGGTTATGTATGTTGCTAGAAAATAAGGAAATGCTCAAAAACGGATGGTGGTGGTGCTTATTTAAAGAAAACAAACCAACCTGAAGGCGTCTCTAATGGCCAAATCGGAAATAACTTTAGCAACAAAATAAGACAGTGAAGCCTTAATCTGCATGATTAAATATAATTAATTTAAAAATATATCCATGAGTCCTCAGCTCTCCATTTCTAATGAATTGAATGGGCAACCAAGTGAGCACATCCTCACCCTTTGCTTTTCAACTCTCACATGTTATACTTCATTTTTGTTTCATCAGTGTATCCCCCGAGGGGCCTGGTCTCACATTTCCCGCATAGTAGGTGCTCAACCATCATTTATTACTGAACAAGAAAGGGATTGCCAAACTCAAGCTAGCTGAGGAAATAGCAAGGAAGCTTATCTGCCGAAAATCTCACTTCAGGTGTTTTCACATCTTTTTCTTTTGGTTGCAGGATTTTTTTTTTTTTCCAACCAGGAGCTGTGGCCTCTTTGTGTGAATTCAGATAGGCAAGTGTATTTTCTGAGAGATTATACCTGGGGTGAGACTAGTAAAGGCAAATCATGAAATACCAATGAACTTTCAGGGGATGATTAATGTCAGGGATTGCTTCATCTTAAGGGGCTGACTTTACCTCGGAAGCCACCGTCACAAACTAAGCCTGTCAAATGCTGTGCTGTTTCACTGAAAAATTTTACCATCAATTTTAAAATGAAGCATGAAGAACTTGTTTATATTCCTTTGCCCTTCCCTGGAGCATCCGACTTCAGGCCTGGCTTGAACTCCTCAGGACTGTGCTTGATGAGAGCTGGTCTCTCTCTGCAAACCACACAGCAGTGACAGGAAAGCCCTTGGAATAGTGTCTTCCAAAGTTGCCGGTCTCCTAGGGTAATATATCTCCAGTATCCCTCATCAGATAGGGGTGACTACTCAAGATGCCACCTCTGGGAAGCTTCTGTGAACACCTGTCAAATACCTACCACAGTCGCTTTCGGAGAGGCAGACCTGAGGCCGACATCTGCAGAATGGTGGTGTGGAAAATCTCACCCTCTGAAATGACAAAAGCAGAAGAACCTTCAAGCCTTCCTTGCTGGTGAAGGCCATTAGCTATTGATTGGCTGGGCTACTGTGGCTTCCTGCTTTTAGGTTGGAATTGGGTTTTATAAATGCGACTTTGAACAAATTTTTACATAACTTGGAAGTGATAATGCATTTTCCTTTGCAAAATAGCCCAAAGCTTTCAAACAGTGATAAATCATCTAAGAGAGTTAGCGAGTTTGAAAAGCAACACTTGGGCAGCGCCTATGGCTCAGTAAGGCACTGGCCCCATATACCGAGGGTGGTGGGTTCAAACCCTGCACCGGTCAAATTGCAACAACAACAACAACAAAATAGCTGGCTGTTGTGACAGGCACCTGTAGTCCCAGCTACTCGGGAGGCTGAGGCAAGAGAATCACCTAAGCCCAGGAGTTGGAGGTTGCTGTGAGGTGTGTGATGCCACAGCACTCTACCGAGGGCGATAAAGTGAGACTCTGTCTCTACCAAAAAAAAAAAGAAAGAAAGAAAAGCAACACTTATTGGCAAACACTGCTCTTTCTTTTCCCACCCAGACTTCCTCTCAAAGAAAATGTATAACCATGTCTCTTTGACTGAAACAGCTCCCATAATACAATTGGATTGAAAGTATAGTCAATCCATTGTTTTTGCCTTCTTAATAACTAAATTGAATTGGCCAGATAGTTGATCCCATTGATCATGAAGAAATCTTTTAAGTTGGCTGGGAAGAAAAAAAATAAAGAACAGTTAGGCTGGAAACCATCCGTGTGTCAGTGATCACATAAAAACATGACTCATGTTCCTTGCAGACTAACTTTCTTGTCTTTACTAATGTATTTAATTTGGAAAATTTTATCTTTTTTCCTCTGAGACAGGTAATTTATTTAATGACCACAAAATACTTTATGTCTCTGAGAATGTTATGTTCTTTTAGATCTGGATTCTGGATCATAAAAAACTCAAGAATTTCTACATTTTCTTTCAAAAAACTTATCTATATCTGATGGAGAAAAAAATGCAAAAACAATACCTAATTACTCTTGATTCTAGCATAAGAATAGGCTAAATCAATTTTGGGAATTTTAAATCATTGAGTTGTATTCTTCTGAAGCCTTAAGATATTTATTTTTCTGACCATTTATCTTTTGTATATGTAGAGTTTGAATCAGTGCTCCTGGCACTAGGAAATTATCTGGAGATTCAGGAAATCAAAGGAAAGATCTCTTAGAAATTCCCATTTCAGGGTATAGAGAGAAGAAGAAAATTTTTGTATTACTGAATACACCAGAAAAGATTTTAAAACCAGTTCATTTAAAATCATGGTTCTTAAACCAGGTTTAACAAAGAGTTTGAGCCAATTTCATATTTGACCACTGAGAGCTTTCAAGCCCCAGGCCTCTCTCTCCTCTTCTTGCTCCACATCTGGTCAAATCAGGAAGAAAGTTCATGTGCTCTTTCCGTTGGCACCAGTAGAAAGTCAATCATACAAGCCCTAGATTGTGGGAGGCCATGGTCACCCTCACCCGACTATCTAACTGCAATAAAACCCCAAATCCAAACTTACCATTCCCTTCACTCAAGCTATTTCAGATCAGCTTGGTTTCCACCCTGCTCCCTTCAGAATGCCACATCGTGTGAATAATCAGTCTTGTTTTCGTGCCCTTTTGGTGCATGGGTTATATCAGTCTAAACATCTGAACCAATTTTGGGTGGGGGAGTTGATACTGCTGTCTAAAAGCAACCGCAAAATGATTAGTGCTGTGAGTAGGATGGTCTAGGCTGTCACTGCATCACTGCCATCTCAGGTCTTCGCTTGCTTTTGACTTGCTAACTGGCTCTGCTGCCTGCTGGTGAGCATGATGTCCAGCTGCTGCTTGCTTGCTGGCATGTGCTTTGAGCTGTGACTTTATGCTACATTTGTCAGTTCCTACTGAGCCTCTGTTACAGATTTTACAGACCTAAGCTGGAAGTTTTGATAATTGGCGCTTAGGGACAGCAGTGTAAAATTGGGGCCTTCCTTATAGTGGCCTTGGGCCGTACACTTTGGCTCAGACCTCTGCATGAGTCTTGGATTGAATTGTGTGCCTGGATTTCAGCATAAGTAGTGGCAGACACTAGGCTAGGGAATAGCTATTACCCTGTGACGTTTGGTTGTGTGTCTTAAGCAGGCATTGTCCCTGTTCTATAGACATCTCAGGATAAAGCCTACACCCTCTTCAGTCTGTGGGTTCAGTAAGTGACACTCACGTGAGGAAGAGTAGTCATTGTGTGGAATACTGGGCTCTATACTCCAAGAAAGCTGATAGCTTCCTGGGACTGTTGTCACCGCTTATGACTCTGTTATAAAGAAAAAAAATTGTGATCCTCAGTGTTTTAGGGGAATTAATCCATGGTAAAGAGTCTTATGAAAAGTATCCCCAATGCTTTACCCATGCCATTGAAAGGGCCTGAAGATACCATTGCTGTATTGAACAACTGTCAAACTGAAATGGACAATGGCTGGGTCCAGTTGAGTGCTGCAATTTACCAACACAAGGGCTCACTTCAAACCCATCTTTCCTAAACCCAGGAAAGCAATAGTGACACTGGAGGAGGCCTGTGTTGATGCTGACTTAGTTATCTCTGGAGGAAGAAATTTGTAAATGTGAGTAGAGTAGGGAGGACCCTCCTTCTCTCACAAAATATATCTAGTAATTGCCAAAACAAAGCAGAACAAAAACATTGATACAGGCAACAGAAACAAAAAGCAAAACAGATAAAACGGTTGTTAACTGGCTTTTGTATCTTTATAACAGGTTTTAAATTAGCCTTAATATCCTTTGATATGTACCAACTGGCAAACTCTCATGGCCTTAATTGATCAGGGTTCAAATTGCAGTTATATCTGGGAGTTGCGTTAAATTTAAACAAGATACACTTTATACTTGCAGGTGAACTACTAGTTTTAAAAGAGAAGGCAAACAGTTAAGTCTTGCCTTATTGGAACTGGTATCTTGCCTCAATTCCCCATGGCTGTGGTGCCCATTGCCTTGAAATATCCCATCGTGGGCATAGACGATTTAACCCAATGAATAATACATGAAATAAAATCAAGTCTTTGGCACAATCAAATCTACAAAATGGAACTCCATAGACCCTTCCCTGTTGCTCCTTCAGTCATATTCATATTCATTTTAAAATAGTTAAAAGGGGCTATTTTCCATTGAAACAAGAACTATAGGAACTAAGACTCATCATAAGAGATCTACTGAAGGAAGAGGCAATTGTTTCTACTGTCTTCTCCTTTAATAGCCTGATTTTGCCAGTGCTCAAGCCCAAAAGTGGATTACCACAATCTGAATGCTATGATATCATCATGATTGAGGCCCCTAGACCTAATACATATATTTTCGAAATTACTGACTACATTCAATTTGCAACTGAAAAATACAGTATTTTTCTATTGTAGATTTGGCTAATATGTTTCATTCAGTGCTTATTTGAACAGTCTCTCCACAGAGATTGTCTCCATCTTTGAAGGGATATAATATACTCTCAGCCACACAAAGGGCATCCTAACAGCCTCACATTGCACACAGTCTTTACGGGCAAGATTTCAACCACGTACAACTTTCTCCAGGGCCTGGGTATGACATCAGACTGATGAAATTCTACTCCAGGGAGAACCATTTAACATACTCATGCCAGCCCTAAAAATACAAGGGAGCACTCATAAAAAGGGATGAGGTATTGGCCCACACAAAGTACAAGATCTGAATACCTCAGTAAAATTCCTATTAATTATTTGGTCACCCTTGACGTGCACCATGCTCCAATCCCTGATACTGTCAAGAAGCAGCTTTTGTTCATCTTAGCATTTTCAATATTAAAGCAAAGCTAACGTTTTTAGGTCTGTTGAGGTTCTAGAGGCAGCACTTTTCTCATTTACAAGTTTTACGTAAGCTCACTTATACTGTTACACACAAATTGGCCCATTTTGAGTAAGGCCCTCTAAAACAAAAGGCTCTACAAATCCACCCAAATTGCAATACAGTCATTAGTACATCCTCACAGATTCCCTCACTGTCCAGATTTTTAGCAACTTCGATTCATGCTTCCAGGAATCTCTGGACAGCCACGATAGCCATAAGTTGCCCCATGGGTGCAAGAAACTTCCTGTTCAGTGTCCACTGCACATTAGTAGAATGACAACTTCTGATTGCTGCTGCAATTAATTTAAGAATTTTTAGATAGGGAGATTATCTGTAATTATCCAGGCAGGACTAATATAATCAAAAGGGTCAATATTACAAGAAGAAAGAGGAGGGGGGCCACAAGCCAAGGAACCCAGGCAGGTGGCAAAGGCAAGGAAACTGATCTTCTCTGGGGCCTCTAGGAAAAACTGCCCTTTGCTGAAATCTTGATTTTAGCCCAGTGAGGCTGATTTTCTACTTCTGACCACCAGAACTGTAAGAACTTCGTGTGTTTTTTTAGCCATGAAGTTTGTGGTAGTACATTACAACAGCAATCAAAAACTAATACCCAACGGCACTCATTTCATGTCTTAAAATGTATACAGTGCCGGACTTTTCTTGGCTTCACGTGCCAAGCTTCATAGAGTACTATACTGACTTACTCAGATCAGTTAGAGTACAAATGAAAGGCACATAACGTATTTTCATCATTGACCAAACATCAGGGGTGAATTTTAATGGAGTTTGTCTCAATTTTTGATATTTGACTATGGACACCTTTTAAACTTTACCATTCTTTTTTTCTCTCTTGCCTCAAATCTCATGATGCTGATAAAGCTCCTACTCTCCTCCTCTAGACCAGTTGGAATTTCACACCACCCAAGCTCTGAATTTTAGGTGGAAACCTTCATACTGGCCCCACTTCCTGTAAAACAATCACCCTCACCTTTGATAAAGTCATTTTGGACCAGCATCTGCCCTGTTGTCCCCAAAAGCCTCATGAAGTGAATAATCCATTGTTCATACCCCGTAGGTGAGGAGTGGTCTCATCTGTCTCAACATTCTAACCAATTTGGGGTGGGAGGTTGATCTTGATCTTGGGGTGACCACAAAACAATAGGGTATCTCAGTATGCCAGGTAGAATGCTAAATCATACAGCACATCTTAAGGAGCATTTCCCCCTTAAGTTTGCTAGGGAAAATTAATTTTAAAATAAGCAAGAAATTTTAGAATGGGATGGGAGATTTCAAAACAATTCTTGCCCTCTGCTTCCTTCTAGAATGGGTTTACCCTCTGTCATTAGTGTTGTTTCCAGGTAAAAGACTATTATTTTTAGATAACTTTGTTTCATACCCAGGATTGGATAATCAAGTAAGATATCTGGTCCTAGTCAGATTATCTCAGAGATAATAATGTCTAGTAACTTGCATCGTGAAAATTGAAGTGGCTTATTTGGGCAGAAGGATCATCTTAGATGATATCCAAATTAATAATGTTAAAGCATACCCTTCAATATTGATTAATGCGTATGCACAGGGCTTAAAACTTTGTGGAGATTACCATCCTTAAAAATTAATTTCTCTTCTCCCATTTTCCTGCCTTTAAAAAATTACTATTTCACCTTGAATTTACAATAATTTGTGGAAGAATCTAGGATGACTGCTCCAGGAAATCTGCATGCGTTTGTGTGACTATGACGGGTGACCATGTGTGTAAGTGTATGTGTGGAGAGAGAGAGAGAGAGAAAAGGGGGTGGGGAGAGAGAGAGAGAGGACTGAGAGGGATTATTTAAGGCTGTTGAATTGGATGGAGAAAATTTTCTGTGCACAGTTAAAAAGTTTTTCTGTATAATTTTATTATAGGCCATAAATGTTATGAATGTATTTGCATTTGTGAACTAAAACCAAAAATTTTAGGATACGCATATTTTGTTTTTTAAAAAGTCACATTTTAAGATATTTGCCTTTCTGGGTGTTTAATTATAATCAATCAGATGTCATGTTAGAAAAGTAGGCTTTAGATCAGGCATCCTCAAACAGAGAGCCAATTCACTGTTCCTCAGACTGTTGGAGGGCCAGACTACAGTTTGAAAAAAAAAACACAAAACTACGAACAAATTCCTATGGACACTGCACATATCTTATTTTGAAGTAAAAAACAAAACGGGAACAAATACAATTCACACTGAAGCATGTGGCCCGCGGGCCGTAGTTTGAGGACCCCTGCTTTAGATCCTCCAAGGAGCTCCAGGACAATGATGAATCCCAAATCTGGCAAACACAGGATGCTTCCCCAACCCCGAGGGGTACCATCATAGACATTTTACACCAGCACTGTGGTTGAATGAGAAGCCCACCCCCAGCACAGCATGCATTGTTCACCCTCATCCCCTAAACATTGCTTGAAAATCTTCGTACTACTATTTCGTTTCAGTCCTGACTGGACATGGGAATAAAGGGGAAAGAGAATTTGGACAGAGGATGTAAGGTCCCTTTAAATGACACGTCTCTTGCCCAGGCTTACTTCACTAAGTAAGCAAATTTTCCCTTTATGGCCTGCATCAAACCCCTTGCTGTGTGTTTTTCCCTGACCATCCAGTCTTCAGTTTCAGGAAGTGTCTCCTTTGTCTGTGCTCCTTGGTGATGCTTCCCATTACCATTTGCCTGGTGATTATTCATGCTTCCTGTGTGATGCTCAAGTTTTGTGTTCTTTACCGTCCTAGGTTTTAGACTTTATATCTCCATTTTGAATAGTCTTACGGAAGACCAATAGTACATTTTAAAGTTCTTTTTATCTACGATGTAACCTATTAGAAGGACTTGGAACATTAGTGGCCCCCTAAATATATGTAGTATGAACATTGATTCAATTTTGGTTTATTGGATACTTTAAAAAAATATTCGAGTTTCAGAAATTCTCTGGTGACTACCTGGAGGTTGGCTATGGAAGACTATTAGTATTTAAAGGATGGGCATATGTAGTTAATTCAATTTCAGTATATTTGTTGAATGATTTTTGTGTGGGAGATACTATACTAGGCTTAGAGATTTCAAAGGTCACTAAGGAGAGGCTATGAGGCCCAAGTCCTCACAATGTCATAGGGAGACAGATACAAATAGACGACATTATACAATGGTATAAGTTCTAGGCTAGAGTTATGTGTGCATAACACATAGAAATTTACAAATAGAAAAACTTTGAGACAAAGTTATATTCTTTTTTTTCTTTTTTTGCTCTATCATCAAAGCCTTAGGTGCATTACAAAGATTCAACCCAAAGTGATTGCCTGGCAGATAGATGATTGCATTATAGATTAAGTATTTCACTTTGCATTCCAATGTTTTCCTGTTATAAACTTCAGTTTCAACTGCTGAATAAGATCAGGTTTTATAAACATGTCTATATATATATATATATATTTAATATTTATAGTTTTTCTTTTTCAATAAGGACTTATGCTTCATCCCCCCCCCCAGGTTATTTTAGGTAACTGCTTATGAAATGCTATAAGAAGGGAAAAAAAACCAACATAAAGTCAAATACAGCAAGTTGTAACTTATGTTTTTCAATTCCAGTGATAGAGAGGCAAAAAATTTCCTCAGAAAATTTGTGCTAATAAAGAAGTATATTTTTAGATTTTTCTACTTTGACTTGCTATGTATGAGGTATGTTTAGGTTGACTGTTTCTGGAATTCCCTTGATAGGTCCCTCTGGTAATTAAGTGAGGCATCTAACTCTCAAACGATCAGTTTCAGAGGGAGGGTGTGAATGTGAAGTATCACCAATTGCTAAATCTATGTATTGATTGTTTTGGCTTGTACATGGACTAATATTATTTGCATTGAAGATAGACAAATGTATTTAACTAGAGCAAAGGGCACGCAGGTGCATTTTTGGTTTGTGGCACATGATTAATTGTGGAAGAACACTAAACAAATGCCTGTGAACACTTTTTTTATGAGGGATGGTCTTTATCCCTTTTACTATTTTTGTTGTTGTTAGACCCAATATTCTTATAATGCAAGGGTGCTTATGTGGAAGAAACTGCTGGTTTGTTTGGTAAGTGCAACATATGTTTACAAAAACAAAGCCTATGCCTTTTTTTTTTTTTTTATTAAAAAGCACTTTTTATAGCAGCAGCATAATTTGCAGATGGGGCAGCCAATATGGCCATCTTGCTGGTTGTTAAAGAGTTTATTCCACATTAAATTGACTCCCGAGGGCTGCATTTTTCAGTGATGTTACGACCACCAACCTTTCTTATTGAGAAGGTCAATAGGCCTGATATGAAGTCTTGTAAATCATCAACTCACTCTTTCTGTATTGTCTAATGTGTCCCAGTTCACATGCCTTAAAAATTATAAACCACGGCACATACTGTATATCAACCAAATACATCAGCTGCTATAAATAGCAGGTTTCTTTTGGTCCTAGACAGAGTCATACCATTGCCTTTCACAGGTTTAAATGCTTTTAGTTTGATAGGCAGGATTTCCTTTAGTATTCAGGCATCAGAGAGCTGGAATGCATTCTGTTCTAAATACTTTGTATGCACAATTGACCCCAGGGCATTAAAAAGCGCTCCCTCAGCTTCTTAGGAATAGGGATAAACAAAACAATAAATGTGTTGTTAACCACTGCATAACTAGTTGATGAACAACACTTAAGTTTTATTTTGATTGTGGGAGAGCTTAAGATAACTAGAGGGAAAGGTGATGTGGCATTGCGGCACGTGGTCAGGCGCTGTGGGAACTTTGATTCTTTACCGTGCAGTATGAAGGGGAAGCGTGCTCGCCAGCCTTTTCTCTGGGGGCCTAGGGAGTTTCTGGCCTACGCCCTCCCCATTTGGTGGGGAAACTAGTCCTGCATGTGAATGGTTTAATAGTGTAATATAGCAGGCTAAATTAGAGACTTATAAAAATATGGGCCAATGAATGAATTATTGTCATTAAGTCATTTCCTGTTACTTCTCTTTCCTTCCATTGATAAATATTAAAAAAGCCTGCAGTAGATCACTAATTAATTTTCATGTGCTCTCCAGCCACTGGGCCTTGTTTGGTTGGTTCATAGGTTGGTTGTTTTCCAGTATAATTTTGCTATGAATTCATTTATTTTTCTTTTCTTTTCTTTCTTTCTTTCTTTTTTGTTTTTAACAGAGTCTCACTCTGTAACCCTGGCTAGAGTGCTGTGGTGTTATCACAGCTCACAGTATCAAAAAACTCCAGGCTCAGGTGATCCTCTTGCCTCAGCCTCCTGAGTAGCGGCCTGTGCCTCTACACCTGGCTAACTGTTCTGGAGTCTTGCTCCTTCTCAGGCTAGTCTCAAACTCCAGAGCTCAGGTGATCCACCTGCTTTGGCCTCCCAGAGTTCTAGGACTACAGGAGTGAGCCTCCACACCTGCCCTGAATTCATTTCTTAAGCAATAAACATAGCAAACCTTGCTTTCTGGCCCAGCAGAATGCAAATAAAGACAGACAAAAGGATCCATGCCATGCCAACCTTGCCTAGGGCAGACACAGACTTGGAAGCAGAAGCTAGGGATTCTGGTCCTAATTCTGCCACTGACTAAATGTATCAATACGGGAAGGCAATTAATTTCTCAGGCATGGTTGATCCTCATTATTTTCAGGTTCCATATTTGCAAAGTTATCTAATTGCTAAAATATATTTATAATCCCTCAATCAATCGGCATTATTTGTGGACATCATAGAGCAGTAAAAAACTGCAGCCATCTGAAACACACATTCCCAGCTGAGATTGACTATTCTGCATTTCTGTTTCAGCTCTCCTAATGCATTCTAAACAATGTCATTTTTTGGGCATTTTTGTGCTTTTTAGTATGATTTTCCTGTTTAAAATCACCATTATACTGCTGAAGGTAGTATAAAGCTTTGATATGCTTTTTGGGAACAATATTATCATTAGATAAGCTTAAAGTGCTATTGCCATGAGTATGACATTAATTTAGCAATGATATGTAATAAATATGGTATTTTTTGTAATTAAAGTAGTTTTTATTTAAAAAGTATTCATGAAAAGTATTTTAAAAAATTTATTGATTCAGGTTTATTGAGGGTACAAAGAATTAGTTTGCACTGAATGGATTTCTTAAAGTCTCTCTTATAATTATGTCCTGCCCCCAAGAGGCGTGCCATACACTGTGACCCCCAGCCCCTCTTCCCTTCCCACTCCCTGCTTCCTCATTACCCAGCCCCCTACCGTGAATTGAATTGTGTTTTTATCTTTTTTGGGTATGTATTAGATAATATACTGGCTTCGTATTAGAACTGAGTACATGGGATT
>CAUYRH010111711.1:0-65699 GCA_963574655.1 Perodicticus potto
TTAGCTCAGTGCACCCACCCTGTTGGCCACTCTATTTTTTTTAATGAAACTTTTCTTAAAATTAAATCATAAAGAGGTAGATCATGTATACATTAATGCATTTATGGGGTACAATGTGCTGATTTCATATACAATTTGGAAGGCTTACATCGTACTGATTAATAGATCCCTCACCTCATTTACTTAATTATTCTGTTAAGACATTTATACTCTATACTTAATAGGTCTAACATAGGACCATCCACTCCCAAAAAGACTAAAAAAGCTTACACTATTAATTCTGATAATGGGTAACAAATGTCTACAAAAAGTTACAGATCAATTCACATATCGGCATCACCAAAAGTCAGTGTCAGAGAACTACACAAGCTCTGCAGGAAACCCAGGTTAGGTAGACGAGGCAGAGAGAGGGAAAAGAGCTGTGTTCACCCAGCACAACTGCTCATCCACATAGAAGCAGCCACAGCACATGTGCCACATACTTCCTCTCCACGGCCTGCCTGTGCTGGCGTAGGGCAGCCGAGTTTGAAATACTGTAGTGCCACTATAGTGTTAAGAGCTTAACATTAGTTATGCAAGAATTCAGTCTATGTCTCTGTTATTCTACCCTAACAACGATGCTGGGAAGAATTTTCCCATCAGCACAAAGGACTTATAGTAGCAATAAAGATAATAATTATAATAGTCAACCAATAATTATAAGCACCTACCCTGTGACAAATAATGGGCTACATTCATTATTTTATTTAATCCTTATAATAACTTTCTAAGAACCAGACTAAAATAGTTCCAATTGTTTGCCTAGAGACGTTCAGATAGTAAGTGGACCATCCCTGATCCGAACCTTGGTGTGTGTGAACTCATCAGTCCACTGTTTCCTGTTATACTGATCAGTCGATAAATTCACTGTGTAATCTCCTCACAATGAAGCCAACTTGGTTCCACTTTTCCATCTCTATTGTAAGCATTTGTTATGTTTTCTCAAGTCAAAGTACTCAATTGGGACAGGAGACTGCACAATAAATTTGTGTTATTTGTCTCGAGAGAAAGAGAAATCTCTAAAAAGAAAACAATTCACTCTTTTAAATTCATAAAAGGATGTCTTGTAAGTGTGAATAAAAATCTTTTGATAAAGTTCAAATATAAAATTAGCAAAAACTGAATTAAGCATCCCTAATTCTCTTCATTACAGTAGGGTTAGAGGTGAGCAAATTATGGCCAAACTAGCACTTAATTAATTTTTTTTTTAAATACAATAGTATTGGAAAAGAGCCACATTCATTTATTTTGGTATTTTCTGTGGCTGTTCTCATCACACAGAGTTTTTAATATCTATGACAGAGATCGTTTGGTCCACAAAGCCAAAAGTATTTATTATATGGCCTTGCACAGAAAAAGTTTCTTCACACCCCACACTAGACAATCCAGCAGCAGATATAAAATGTATAATTTACCCACTGTGACAAAAAGTAGCTAAATAGGCCAGGCGCAGTGGCTCACACCTGTAATCCTAGCACTCTGGAAGGCCAAGGGGGTGTATTACCTGAGTTCACCAGTTCGAGACCAGCCTGAGCCAGAGCAAGACCTTGTCTCTAAAAATAGCTGGGCATTGTGGTGGGCACCTATAGTCACAGCTACTTGGGAATCCTAGGCAAGAGAATTGCTTAAGCCCAAGAGTTTGAGGTTGCTGTGAGCTGTGACGCCATGGCACTCTACCAAGAGTGACAGAGTGAGAATCTGTCTCAAAAAAAGAAAAAAACGGAGTGATTAAATATATACACACACACACACACACACACACACACATCCCCAGTCTATAATATAAAAATATTAGAAACTTGGTTTTACCTTGAAGGTTTTCCTTCTGCAACAAAGAGTTGAGTTGATTCATAGAGCTGAAGATGAGAATGGACTCCACAGAGGCTCTGTATCGCCCAGAATGCTCAGCGCTGACATTTAGCCCCAGGCTTTGAATTCCTTGGCCAGTCTCCAGCCCTTCTAGGAGTGGAAGCTCATGAGGAAGAAAACTGGTAACTATGCTATGAAGAGTTGGCTCCTTAGAATCTGGATCTAATAACCAGCATGCCACCTGAAAGGGAGAGCAAGCAGAATATTCTCTTGATTTTTCTCAAAGACATTTCTGCATCCTTAAATCCCTTAAATTAAAAGGAAAAAAAGGAAAGCTCATGTCTAATCACATTTATTTTCATTAAATACTTATTCAGTGGTCTTCCCTGGAAAGAAGGAAACAAAAATTTAACAGGACTCATTATTTGTACTAGTAAGAGCAGTAGCCTTCAAAGAAGAAAAAGTTGTAACTTTTCTATTACTCCCACACTCCTGGCTGATCCACTTCTGAAGCAGGCTTGAGAGCAAAGTGTCTCTCAGTGAACTGAAATCATGTGTCTTAAAATGAAGACAGACTCTTCTCTACTAATGCCGATTTTGGCTAAGCTACGATAATAAAGAAGGGACTATATGGTTTTAGGTTTATTTAGTTCTTTCACCATCAAAAGAAGCATAAATTTTTACCATTAAAAGTTCATACCCAGAGTCTCTGAAAGCATCTAGACTTTGCCCAAAGCGTACAGCTCTGTTCCCAGAACCATCCACCTGAGCATTTGATTGATATTTTTGGTTTCTCCATGAGAATAGGACACATGTAGTTTCTAATAATGTTTCTAAAAAGACGATGAACTGGATATAGAAATGAGGAAAACTAATCCCTAATCACAATTTTTATAATTACTATATGACTCAGTAAATTCTTTTGTAGGTTAAGAATAAAATTTTATAGCAGAGTATTGAAAGAAATAATTTGACGTAAAAGTTAGCAAAAGTTTCTTGTAAAAGATTTCATAAATTAAGAGTCGAACTTCTGACATTAAAAATGTGATTAACAAAGCCAATTATGAAATACTTCAAGTCATTAAAGACAAAGTTGCTATATAAATCTGAGATGCTGCCATAGTTTTAATGAGAGTTTCATATTATCCATATGTGTTAAGACTCCAGAAAATCAAAATTATATGACAATCTTTTATATTCAGTAAAGGTCAGTTTAGAAACTACATGGAGGCAGCACCCGTAGCTCAGAGGGTAGGGCACTGGTCACATACACCCAGGCTGGCAAGTTCGAACCCGGCCCGGGCCAACTAAAACAATAATGACAAATGCAACAAAAAAATAGCCAGGCGTTGTGGCAGGTGTCTGTAGTCCCAACTGCTTGGGAGGCTGAGGCAAGAGAATTGCTCAAGCACAAGAGTTTGAGGTTGCTGTGAGCTATGACGTCATGGCACTCGACCGAGGGTGACATAATCAGACTCTGTCTCAAAAAAGTCTCGGAAAAAAAGAAAGAAAAGAAACTACATAGGACTGGGCACCAAGGCTCATGCCTATAATCCTAGCACTTAGAGAGGCTAAGGTGAGAGAAAGGCTTAAGGCCAGGAGTTTGAGAGGAGCCTGAGCAAGAATAAGACCCCACCGCTATAAAAAAATAGAAAAATCAGCCAGGTGTGATGGCTCATGCCTGTAGTCCCATCTACTTGGGAGGCTGAGAAAGGAGAATCACTTCAGCTCAAGAGTATGAGGTTGTAGTGAGCTATGATGATGCAACTGCACTCTAGCCCAGGCAACATAGTGGGAAAGAAAGAAAAAACCAAAGAAAGAAGCAATCTGGAATACACCATATATAAACCAAGCCTAGCTTCAAGTATAGAAAAGGATAATATTGGCAGTGTTTACCCAATGCTGCCTTTGAAAATCTTTGCCAAAGAAAGCTAAAGAAACTAAGAAACTAAAAATTATCCTATTATTATTGATAATAATTACCAAATATTAACATTTCTCAACTCTGTATGCCTCATGTACCGTACAGGAAAAAATGACCCTCCTTCCAAGCCTCTAAAATTTAAATGAGTTGTTAAAATGCATTATACTGTTAAGTATATATTACAATGACATAATTTACCTTTTCCTTGATAACTCAGAGTCATCATTACAAAGAGTATATCACACTTTGCTATTAAACAGGAATGTTCTCAAAGGCACATCTATTTGGTGTAGAGGAAGGTGATTTTCCTCTACACCAAATGGCCCCTAATTACAATCCTTTGATATTTTATATTCATGCATTTTTCAGAATTTCTACCTGCACCCTCAAGAATATTTGAAACATCCTGCTATATCATATATTTTAAATCTAATAGTTCTCATTTCACTTCTAATTTACTGTTGTACAGAACACTTAGAAATTATGATCAAAATTAAACTTTTTAAAAAATCCCCAAGGAAAGATATAAACTTTAGGGTACACAATTTGTGACATTTTTGTTTCTATATACAGAAAGGCATTTAGCGCATGATATCCTATTCTGGGGATAAGAGTATTTAATAAAAAAGTGATTACCCTAAAAGACGTAAGCTGCATTACTGAAGCAAAATTAATACAAAGTCATTTAAGAATTAACCCTAGGCTGAGCACAGTGGCTCGACCTATGATCCTGGCACTCTGGAAGGGCAAGGTGAGAGAATTGCTTGAGTTCAGGTTTAAGACCAACTGAACAAAGAACTCCTAACTTCTACTAAAAATAAAAAAGAATTAGACGAGTGTTGTGCCAGGCACCTGTAGTCCCAGATACTCAGGAGGTTGAGCCAAGAGGATTGCTTGAGCCTAAGAGTTTGAGGTTGCTGCAATCTAGGCTGACACTACAGCATTCTAGCCTAGGCAACACTGTCTCAAAAGAAAAAGAAAAGGAACTAACCCTAAACTCTGCATTTTTTTTTTAAAGTATATACAACTTAAACAAGACTCAGAACCTTAGGATCTTCATAACCTTGCTCCAGGGAGATGCCACAAGACAGAAGAAGAATTTTATACGTCTGGATGAAGTCATAGATGACAACAGAACGTTCTTTATCAGATTCCTTTTGCAAACAGGACTGAAGGTGCCACATCCTGTCTTTCACAGTCAGGCTGGGATCCAGAGAAGGTGGAACCAAACTGGCACTGATTTCTTTAAAAAAAGAAAAAAGACAAAAAAGTCTTAAGGCAAAAATTACTTTCATTCATTTGAAGCAGCAATCTTTAGCAGAAAAACTAAAAAAACATTCTGAAGCCTAAGGGACTGGTTCCATGTGACCACTAACTCAGCATGGCCTTATCCAGGTCATACTGGTTATATAGATACAGTGTTTCAAAATCTAAAAATTATGGACTAGGCTAGAAGATTCAATGCTTCATTTAACTAGGTGGGAGAAACTTTTAAATATTAAGGCTTATAAAAATAAAATTATATTCCTCAGAAGAAGGAGTTAAAGACAGGAAAATATTCTGAAGTAAATTTTAAAGGGAAATTTAGTATGAACATATAATACCATATTAAAAATAAAAGAAGTAGAAATTCAAGTAACTACTCACTCCAATATGTTTTCCTGTAAAACAAATGAAAATATTTCATGCTTTCTAAGAAAAAGACTATATAGCATACTGATGTTTCCTTATTAATTTTGCTCCTATTCAAAACCAACCAACCAGCTGGGTATCTAATAACCACAATCAGATCACAGAGTATTTCCACATCATATTCTTTCAATTCGAAAGACTTTACCAAAGGCTGTGTGATTCAACTATTATAGATCTCTAGCTCAACATTGCCTTTAAGTGATTTCAGACCTTGTCAATGGGAGGGACAAAAAGACTAACAAGAAACTGCTATAGTCCAGTCATCAAAAGTCAACCCGCTAAATGCAGAATACAAATGTCTTCATATAATCACGGAGAAATTGCCGGGAGGGCTATGTTAATCAGGCTGATGAAAATAGTTAAGATTGTATATGAAGCCAGCACATTGTACCCCTTGATTGCACTATTGTACACAGCTATGATTTAATGATAAAGATAATAAAAAAAAGTCAACCCTAAAAGTGGCAAGTCCCTGAAGTTCCACTGCCACTTCAGATTTAGAAAAACATAGCATTAATGGCCTTATGTGATAAGGAGGGGTTAGCAAAGGAGGTGCTTCTTAAAACATTCACTCTACTTAATATATGCAATAAAATCTATAGTGGCTCTCCAAAATTTTGTTTTAATCCTACAATTAAATCTTAGGAAAATATCAGAAAATTACTCTCAACAAGCAAGATCACTACTTTAATAGATGTTACCTTAATTATATGGTGACTTAGCCAAGTTCTGATTACTTACCAGAATGCTTTTGTTCTTTTTGCAGTGAAATATAATAGGCATCCCTTCCACCCCAGCATATTGCCAGTCCAACCACCAACATGTCATCACAGCCTTTAACTGAAAATCCATCATCTCTAACAGGAGCTTCCTGAGGTAAACTAGCTAAATAAACCAAAGGTGAAAAAATTAAAAACTTCAAAAATAAAGACATTAAATTATTGAAACAATAATAAAAACTATATTTGATAGGCAAAATTTCCAGATACTAAAATGTGTGTTACTTAGAAAATAATTTTTATGTTTAAGAGCGGTCTAGAAGTCTCATCAATTAAAATAACTACCACTATGAAAAACTAACAGGTGCAGTAACTCACGCCTGTAATCCCAATACCTTGGGAGGCTAAGGAAAGAGGATCATTTGAGGCCAGGAGTTCAAGACCAGACTGGGCAACATGGCAGAGACCCCATCTCCAAAAAAAAAAACCAGCAAGAAAATAGGGGGGTTCACGCATGTAGGCTCAGAGTGAGGCATGAGGATTGCCTGAGCCCAGAAATTCTAGGCTGTGGTAAGAAGATCTCACTACTACACTGCAGCCTGAACAGAGCAAAACCTTATTAAAAAAATAAATAAAATAGAAAGTGGAATTTTCCTCACAAAAGAGAGTTATAAAAAAAAAAATCTACCAAAGATTTCGTAAAATAAATCAATATTAATTACTAAGTAAGTGTTAACTAATAAAAAAATAGAAAGTTGCACTTCAAGTTTCTATGACGCAAATAGAAATAAAGATCATCTGCATGCTACTAAAACTTTGTAGCAAATTCAACAATTCTTAACTAGGGAACTCCAGAAAAATCAAAGGTCTTATTCACTAGTGAAGAATGAAGTATAATTTGTATCTGGAGTCTACATTTTTTTTATCTAAAATGTTTCTTCAATTTTATTCACGATTATACCTCTAATACCAGAAAAATAACTGGCACAGAAGAACTCAATGTATATGTATTAAATTTAAGTGAATGTTTTTATCCTACTAGCCACCAGCACAGCACTTGATACAGAATATGTACTCAAATTTATATTCGTTGGATAAAAAATGGAAAGTGTTTTTCAATACTAGTTACATAAAGCTTGTCATTAACACGTCTGCTCCATGAACTGAAGATCAATCAAACATTCAAGCATTTATGAATGAGTGCATTAATAAATACTGAGATTTAATACATCTAATCAAACTTCTGATTTTCATGACAGGTTGTCAAATTGACTACAGCTATTCCCCATAATTCAGAATCCAGGGTTAATGCAATTAACTTAGAAACATATATGGAATTACTTGACCAAAGGTTCAGCTCTCTTAAAACCTGGTAGAGCTCTGCAGGCTTTGGAATCAACATTTTAGCACAGAATTCATATCTATCACTGCAGATCTAAGTTCCACATGAGAGAAGTCTTAGAAAATAAAGTTAATGCACATTATGAAAAATAATAGTTCCTACTTGCTATGTACTTTTTTGATTACATAAGCCAACAAAGATATTAAAATTTGATAGGAAATGATTCATGAGCATCGATGAATGAAGATCATTGTCACATTAAAATACCATTAAAGAAAAGTTATACCTAAATTTAAAATAAGATTGCAGTATAGTACATATTGCATGCACCTCTCATAAAGGAAGTCAACTATTATTAATCTAACTCTGCTGAATAAAGTTGTTCTACACATAAGCCCACGCAGTAGATAAACTTATTAAATTTTGAATAAATTACACTTAATATCCAACACTGAAAAACCTAAATCTCATGTCAGTCTATTAACTAGTTTATATGTAAATGTAAAAAAACAATTTTTAGACAGGGTCACTAACTCTTGATCTGACAAGTTTCAAACTCCTGAGCTCAAACAAACCTCTTTCCTCAGACTCCCAGAGTGCAAGGATTATAAGTGTGAGCCAACGTGCCTGGCTATAAAATTTTTTTTTAAAAACTTCTTACCTTGCTTAAATCTACCACCAATAGTAGCAGTTTTAGAAGATGCTGAACTTCTAATCTTTTCACAAGCCACTGAGATGGAAAATCGTTTTTTGTACTGCCACTCCTTAATGAATGTTTCAAAAAGGGTTTGGTTGCTTGCTACATCAATTATGGCCAAACTTTCCGAATTGCTTGCGTCTGGAGTTAACTGCAATCCATCCTGTGATGACAGCAGTGAAAAACTTGTATCTCTCATAGGGCTGTCATCTTTGAGATCATTTCTATTCTCTAGATTTAAATCATGGTTTTTAATACCTGAAGGTGAACCAAATGAATAACTTTCACCAGGTTGTAAAACACTACTAGTTTTCCAATGATCTTTGGGTGCTCCAAGAAACTCTGGAAATGCCAGCTTAGAAGCGGATGCTGGAGTGGGTGTAGGAGGAACAAGACCATTGTCATCAGCTATACAGTTTTGTTTACAAGGCAAGAGGGGTGAGGTTTCACCCCACTTGGCACTGTTTTCTGGTGTCTCTTGCTTGCTTTTTACTTCATTAGGGGAAAATGAAAATCCCTGCACTTGATTTGTCTCCATATTTGAAATTGCCTCCTGCTTCTCATTTAACTCTGTTCCTTTCCCTTTCAAACCAGACAAGTTTATAGTTGCTAATTTTAGCTCTTCATTGTCCGGAGGACTGGGCACTTTATCTAAAATCCTTTGTAGTCCTGGACTTAGATCAAATGATGCCCCTGACCACATGAATGAGTGATTTTGCCCTGTCCCAGTTAATTTGGATTTATGAGTCCTTTCATCTCCATCTCCATCTCCTCCAGTTACTTCTTGGGAGTGGTCATTGCCTACAATCACTGGATCACTTAGTTCCAAGGCTCTATGAGATACTACAGTATTATGTTTCTCTTGGGCTGAAAATATACCTTGATTGTTCAAGTCTTCAACCATATGAAGAGAATTCATTTCTGAAAACATAACAGATTCATCACTGAAACAAGGCAACTGCTCCTGGATATCTTCATTCTCATTCGCATTTGATTTTTTAATCAGACTCTCTTGTTGTAGACATGGGGAATCACTGAAATGGTCTAATGGAATCTGAGATGGAAGGGGTTCTTTTGCCTGGACATCAGTTAGTTGTTCCTTTACTAGGGAGTCTTCACTGTAACTGTCAAACAGTAAACTATCACTCATATTCAAACTTGTTTCAGGAACTTGCATGCATTCTCCTTCTGTATCAGTGGGAGTTTTCTGTTGAGGAACAAGAGGTGTAACTTGTTTCACAGTTTCTTGTGTTTGATAGCCTTGAAGAAAACTATTTAATTGGGAGTCAGTAACAGAAAGTTCATTCCCTTTAAAACAAAGAACATTTTCCTCCAATAGCCCTGGAGAACGAAAAACTGGGTTTTCTGGAGACAGGATATCAACCCCATGTGAGTCCGTGCTTTGTTTCATAGTACTTACAGACTTGAAGCTCAAATGATCTACATCAGTCCTTCCTGAAGAACGCCGCTCACCAGGAAAAGTAGCGTGAAACTCATTTTGAAAAGAGATAACTGAGTTCTGTTTGTCTAAGATTCTCTGCATCATCCCTGTGGCCAGGTTGGTGTCTTTTGTCTCTTGTTCGGTATTTTCAGTTGCTATCTGTTGTATTATTTTCTCTGACTGAGTATCCAGGTAGAAGCTATCTTCAAAATCACAGTGGACTAAACCTAAATCAGAAACATGATGATTGCTAGTTTTGTTTGTTGCATAAGCATCTGTTTTTTCTTGTATTCCAGAGACGTTTAGAATATTCTCATGCTGGTCTTCTAATTTACCAAATGCTCCAGTTGATACAAACATTCCACTGGGTATCTCATTTTTGTTTGTATTTTCTCCTAATGCCTGAAAATCATTTGGTTTCTGTTCCTCAGTATTAAACTCTATATTTTCACATTTAGTAGCAGTAACATCTGAGTCTCTACTCACATAACTACTGAATGCCTCACAGGGCATTTGCCTCTCTATATTTTTCCCTTTGGTATAACTGTTTGCTTGTTTATTAGACTGCTTTTCTGGGCTGTGGTTATCAGGATAAGTGTTATGGTGTTTCACATAAACATTCTGGTTTTCTGGATCATTTTGGAGCAGCACTTCATTTATTTTTTCTGTCTCAACAACAGCTAATCCTCTTCCATTTTCTCTAACTATCCTAAAGGTTTGACAATCCCCATTTTTACTCTGGGATTCTGTGATAAAATGTTCCATAAGAATATCATTAGTTATTATTCTGCTCCTTGAACAACTTTGCTTTATTTGTGATAGAAATGAAGTTTTGTTATATTGTTCCCCAGCACAAAAAGATATACTTTTAGCAAATGGCCCCGAATTTTTAAATTCTGTATTCTTCTCATCTAAGGTAAATGGATCTTCACAAAGAATAGAACTAGACAGAGTCTGTCCTTGGAAGTCAACTTTATACATTCTACAGTCATTCAAGGGGCTATTATTCCTAGTTTGTTTCAGATGCTTACTATGTTTCTGAGATCGAAAAGATTCCTTTTTTGTTTTCTCAAATGAGAAGGTCTCAACAACTTTCTTAGTGCTTGTTTTTCTATCATTCAGAGAGGTCACTCTCTTGTCTTTATTTATGTCCAAGGAAGCCCGTTTTCTTGCCCTGAAAATGGAATGTGTCTGGTGTTCTTGATTCCTACTCTGGAACGAACAATAAAAAGAACTTGTATGCTCTCTACTTCTACCTAAATCTTGTACTATGTTCGGTGAATGCTTAACATAAGAATCATTAAATATTATGTTACTTTTGCTCCTCAGTGTTACTCTTTTACAAGAACTCTTAGTTTGGGGTGCAAATGTATGTTCCTTCTCTTCTGAGTCACTACTGGTCGAGGAACGTGTGCCAGAATTTAAAAGGGAAGATGGATCCCACTGTACTCCCATTTCAACTAAGTCCTGCTGCAGAATCATTTTGGCTTCTTCCACTATAAAAGCTGCTGCTTCCCTTTCAGTTAAACCTCTTCTGCCAGTCACCCAGATAGTTCGCATATTCCGACGTTCTTCAACAGCTTCTTCATCCTCATCTACTGCTTTTCGAGCACTATACAAGGAGATAGGAAAAAAGGAAATTAATGCATTGATTCATATCACAAATATTTATTAAGCATTCAATATGAGTTGTTCTAGGAACTAAAGAACACTGAAGTAGAGAGAGATACAATTTCTCTCATGGCACTTACATTCTAATTATAGAATTCCGAAAACACACAAATGTTTAAAATGCATTCTATGTCAATTGGTTAAAAGAGATGTACACAAAAGTAAAATAGCTTAAAGGGGAGGGTGGTGCTATAGTTCTTAAATGGCAGAAAAGCCTCACTAAGATTCTTTAAGCAAAGCCTTTAAAACAGTGAAAGTCATAAAGCTTTCACTAAAAACAAATCTTCCTAGACAATAAACTGAACAAAATATTTGCAGAGACTAGAGAAGGACCAAAAGAAAGCAAGAAAGTAAAGTAGGGGTTGAGACTTAGAACATAGAAATAGCAGTGGGCGAATTTTCACATTTTTTTGCCTGAAGGCAGGCCCCAATCAGCGCCGTGTATGTTCCCTAAAAACTCTGATAAAAACCTGAATTTCACTGACAGGCAGAATTCAGAATAGAGCTAAGGATAAATACATTGATTAGAAATTAAAGGCAGAAAGTCTAGAAAACGGAAAGCTAGAGAAAGACAATCCCAAATTCTTCATAAAAACTCTGCCCAAATATGTGGTATCTGGTTGACCTCTAAAACTGTGTAACTGTGGGCAGATACCTAGTAACTACTTTAAAATATAAACAACTAAACAGATATCTGAGCTACTGTCTGCTACATAAAGTTTGGACTTTGAGTTCAGCCAAACTGACAAAATACTAATGTTCTTTGGAGTAACGTAATAGATTCTAGACCCTAAAAATTCAAACATATATGTAATTAAAGTAGCAGGGGAAGAAAAGGGATGGGATGGGGCAAATTATGGAAGACATAATGACTGAAAGACTTCTACGTCCAACTAATGTGGAGTAATAGGAACCAATTTAGCCTCTCACCTACAACTAAAAAACCAAAGGGAGGTCATGAATACATTGCAGGTTCCAGTTTGTTCTCTCTTGAATCACTCACTCTGGGAGAAGCCAGCCATTGTCAAGAAGTCTTATGCAGAAGTGCATGTGGATAACAACTGAGGCATCCAGCACCAACTTGCAAACAAGTGTGTATCATCTTGGAAGCAGACCCAAGTCAAACTTTCAGAAAACTATAATACTAGCCAACAACTTAACTACAATCTCATGAAGACATCCCAAACCAGAGTCACCAGCAAAGGAGCTCCTGAATTCATTACTTGCAGAAGCTTTAAGATAATATAAACTTACTATTGCTGTAAGTCACTATGTTTTAAAGTAATTTGTTACATAAAAACAGATAACTATTATGCCTAGAAAAACTACTGAAATTCAAAGAGTAAAAAGAAATCTCAAGGCCTAAATATAAAAAGATCAAATAATTAATTTACAAGGGCAAAAGAATCAGACTCCCAGTAGACTTCTCAAAAATAATACACAAGGCAAGGCAACAAGGGATGAGTATTTTCAAAAAATTCAGTAAAACAAAGTGTAAATCAAATAAAACTGTAGGCCTGGTAGCCATGGTGCCTCACACCTGTAATCCTAGCACTTTGGGAGGACAAGAGGAAGGATCGTTTGAAACTAGGAGTTTAAGACTAATCTCAGAGAGAGCAAAAATCTACCTCTACCAAAAAAAGAAAAACAAAGAAGAAGAAGAAGAAAAAAGAAAGCAAATTAGCCAGGCATGGCAGTACATGTCTGTACTCCCAGCTACCTAGAAGTTAGGAGGCTGAGGCAGGAGGTTTGCTTGAGCTCAATAGTTTGAGATTCTAGTGAGCTATGATGATGCTACTTGCATTCCAGCCTCAGTGTCAGAGCAAGACATTGTCATAAATAAATAAATGAATCTGCAAAGCATACCCAACAGTTATAGAAGGAAACATAGCAAATATTACATAATACATAATCATAATCATAATTTACATGATTTACATAATCATAAAATAATTTGAGAGAATTAAGCCCAAACATATTGGCGATACCAGTAAAGAGGATTAAATCATCTACTATAAGAGAAAGATTTTCAATTTGTTTCCAAAATCAATATTCCCCTATACCTAAATGTTATACCAAAAAGCGTATCAGAAACAAAGTGATTTCAAAAGCCTACAACTAAAGGAATAGACAAAGGAATTCCCAAAGGGAAACAAGAAGAAAGCAATGAGAGATATTCCCATATCAAATAAAATACAATTCAAGCCAAAAAGCATTATATGTGACAAAGAACGATACTGGTAATGTTCAAAACCATAATCACAATAAAGAAAACAGGTATGAGAAACTATATATCAAATAACTATTTTTTTTCTTTTAGAGGCAGGGTATGGCTCTGTTTCCCAGACTGGAGTCCAGTGGCCCGATCCTAATCACTGTAGCCTTGAACTCCGAGGCTTGAGTGATCCTCCTGCCTCAGCCTCTCAAGGAGGTAGGACTACAGGAGTTTGCCATCATGCCATGCTACAGGAGTTTGTATCATTGCCATCATACAAATACTTATTTGTATTTTTGGCAAAGACAAGTCTCTCTCTGTCACCCAGGCTGCTCTTGTCCTATCCTCCAGCTCTCAGCCTCCCAAAGTGCTAGGACTGAGCCACCACCCCAAGCCAAAATTTGCCTATTTTATGAGGCAAATATTACACGAGATACAAGGAGGCATAAAGAGAAACACACTAACTATAGCAGGATTTAACAGACCACTCTCACAGAAAGACAGATGAAGTGTGTCTATGTATGTGCGGAGGGTAGAGGGGAAAGTAGAAATTTACAAAATAAAAAATGACAAAGGAGAAATAAAATAGAACAAATATTTAAAATGCAAAGAAAAACCCTAATTTATAGATCATTGTGAAATATATTTGAAAACCTAAATGAATCATTTCCTAGGGAAATAAAGAATATCAAAAATAGAGGTAGAAAGCTTAAAGAGAGTCATTCCTGAAAAAATAAAACAGAAATGCTAATCAAGGGACTAACCCCATAAAACAGCACTAGACCAACATGGCTTCATAGGGTAATCACATAAAACTTTCAACCATATACTCATGAGATTGCATAAATTACTGCAAATTTCATAATTTTTTTTTACTTTTTCAAAATATTTATATTTTACAAAAACATATGTATCCAAATGCTTAAAATGTGCACACAGTAATTTCCATTCTGAAATTTGTATTCAGAAATTTCCTGATTTGTAATCAGGAATATGTACAAAGATTTATTACAAAGACTGTACCAATATGTTATTAATGATAGCAAATAGTTGGAAATAACTTTGTGGTTATGGTTTAAAATGGCTAATTAAATTATAATGCATCTATACAATGAAAAGTTTAATGCAGAGATTAAAAGGTAACACTGCAGAAAACTTACTGACACAAGAAAAGTGTCAGGTTACAAATTACAATATCCAGAATGCTCTCCATAAATGAATATTACATATTCATACAGAAGATTCATAGACAGAAGATTAATATTCATTTATTGCTCACAATAAATGAGTATTACATATTCACAGACAGAAACCAAAATGTTAACATTGGTGGTTACCTCTAGAAATGTGATTATGGCTTTTTGAAACATGTTTATTTATATTTTCCAATTATTTTACTACAGATATGTATTACTTTTATAATAATAAAATTAAGAGCTTGACAGAAATGAAAGGGATTAGCTTCAAGGGTAATATGGTTTGGACTTCTATAGGTTAAGGAAGATTTGAGCTTTTTTTATGGGTGAATGGAAAAGAAAAGGAGAGATTGAGCTATATGAGAGAAGAAGAACTGAAGAAGCTTAGCCTGGAGATACAAGAGGGGATCTGGGGACAAGGGGCCCAGGCAGACGAGGTGAGGATGGCAGATGACCCAAAGCCCGTGGGAAAGAGAACTGATTACGATGCACAATCACCTGCCAGTGGGCTGTGAGCAGGGAGAAGATTGAGGGGATGAAGAAGAGTGGAAAAGGTTTACAACAGCTGCTGTGGGGAATTAGGAAGTCAATTAGCAATACACAAAGAGATTGCAGGAAGAGTCTGAGGGAGGGCCCAGCTGCCACTGAGGAGCAGGACTTGATTCTACTGGCAGTTAATTTATTAGCTGCAGCTGAACAGGAACTTTGTGGCCTGGCTCCATCCAGTGAATGTCCATACAAAAATCTATAACGTGTGACCCAGAATAACTAACTGAAGCACTGCTTGCCTCCCTAGTTTGGTTCCAACAGTTGTACATCATCACTAAATTTCATAATTCTTTTATGAAACAAATCTGATAACAAACACTGATACCAAAAACTGAATAAAGATAAGGCCAAATTAAGAAAACTACAGATGAATATTATTTATGAATAACAGTGCAAAAGAACAGTAAATTAAATATTAACAAACAAAATCTAACATCATGTAAAAAATGATATCCCATAGCCAAGTGACAGCAAAATTAATTCTGGGAATATAAGATTGATTCAATATTAGGAAATTTATTACCTACCATGCTAACAGATATGAGGAAAAAACCAATACAGTCATGTATTGCTTACGGACAGGTATATGGTCTAAAAATGTACCATTAGGTGATTTCATGTTTCTGCAAACGTCATAGAATGAATCTATTATTTAAAAGTCAATGTGATTTTTCATTTAATAATCCTATGTAAATAGACTTTCTTACCTTTTGAAAGGTACAGCATTTTTTAGAACCACCTCCACCTCAGCAATGTTTGCTCTAGCAAGATCTGCCACAGTAAGAAAGCCAGAAGCATAGAGGGCCCTGGCTCGCTGTGCATTAAGTAAAGACACCCGAACCAGGTCACACAGCTCCCTCTGGATGCCAAATGTAAGGCGCTTCTGAAATTGGGAAAGTAGTAGTTCCATGTTGTGCCAGCCCAGACGGTTGGAAAATACTGTAATCATCCCTAGAAAATTCATTGAATATGTTTAAACTAAAATTCCTTATAGACCAATTTGCCCTTTCATTAGATGTACTTTTTATTTTTTTTTCTTGCTGAACTGCAAGGTTTAAAAAGGCCCAAGGTATAAGTTAACAAGAAAACAGACATATATTAACTAGCTAATTGGATAATAAATATGCCAAACACTAAATGTCATCTCATTTATTTTGAATCCTGAACTTACTTAAAAAATGAGCCAGAGCACAGTTTAAACATAAAACAAACTATCAATAAAATCCCTCACCCTAGTTCATTTCTCTTCTCCCTTATTTTCTTTTTTTAAGTAAGAGAGAACTCTGATTTAAATTTTTAAGGCTCAGAGGTATATAAAAAGAGAATTTCCCATTGGTATTTTCTTCAAAGAAAGACTGCCCAGGGGGGCATGCTTATAACCTCAACTTAATTTGTGCAAAACACAAAGTATGTAAACAAAACCATGTACAGCCTGATATTCTGAAATAAAGAAAACAACAACAAACAAAAGACACCTTAGCTTAATAGCTCCCCTCTTGAAATAAAGAGGCCAGAGCAGCCAAGTAAAGTCTTTAATAAAGTCACTTCCCTATGACAAGATTAACCCTAGAGGCAATCTTAGATCTTTGATACCACTGAGTTGAGAGCAAGTTTCTCCCTTCTTACCACCCCCTGCCCCGTCTTCCCCTCAATGTCCCCTCACAGGCACCTTCACAAAGGAAACTCTTTCACATATAAATAAATACACCCTTTAGTAGTCCAGAGTTCCCTTCCTAATGGTTGTAGGGATTGCTTAGTAAATTCAGACCCAGAATTTCTCTGTTTGCCTAGCTTAGGATTTAATAGACAAGGTGTCCTAAAGGTAGCCATACATACATACATATATAGGGAAAACAGAAAATTGTAGTTGAATGTACCTTTACTTGTAAAATATTCATTGCAAAATTTTATAAAATTGTATTTTTTATATTTATATTATTATATATATTACTATTTATATATTTTTAATAGTTTAAATAAATTTTTATATTATTTCTATCAATATAAAATATTTAATATATTTCATATAAAATATTACAAATATTAATACAATATAATATATGAACTTATATATTAAGGCAGACCAGTGGTTCCTTCGAATGGTAGTCCCCAACACTTTTACACTAGGGATTTGTTTTATGAAAGACAATTTCTCCATGGGACAGCTGGGGCGAGTGTGTGTGTGTGTGTGTGTGTGTGTGTGTGTTTCTCACAAGGAGTGCGCAATCTAGACCCCTCACAGGACACAACTTACAGTAGGGATCACGCTCCTAAGAGAATCTACTGCTTCTGCTGATATGACAGGATGTGGAATTCGGTGGGGATGCGAGGAATGGGGAGCAGCTGTAAATAAAGACGAAGTTTCCCACTCTTCCTTGTCTGCCACTCACTTCCTGCTAGGCAGTCTGGCTTGGGGGTTCCTAACAGGCAACAGACCGATACCCCAATATAGGTCTGTACCCCAGGGATTGGGAACCATAGCCTTAGAAGAGATAATATTAAAATCAGTCAGATAGGAGTCCAGAAATCCCTCTCCATCTGCCATACTCATCACGAACACATATTATTCAATACCTTGATAAGAAAAGGGAGATCACTGTTTTCTATTTCTTCCTTCCTACAACAGGGAAAAAGAAAGAAACAGAAAGGAGGGGGCAGGCCCGGAGGAGTGGCTCACACCTGTAATCTTAGCACTCTGGGAGGCTGAGGTGGGAGGATTGCTTGAGCTCAGGAATTTGACACCAGCCTAAGCAAGAGCAAGACACTATCTCTACTTAAAAAAACTCATCCGATCATCCGAAATGGCAGCACACACTTGTAGTCCCAGCTGCTCAGGGAGGCTAAGGCCTGATGTTCTCTTGAGCCTATGAGTTTGAGGTCACTGTGAGCTACGAGGCCATGACACTCTAGCAAGGTATAGCAAGGGAATAAGGTCCAGACACTCAGCTGGTCCTCTGTAAAATGTTAATAAGGAGGAGCCATAAGTTTAGATTTCCTGATGACAAGAGCCACACAAAATTACAGCACTTTTAGAGAGGCCTACAATAAAACAGTATTTTAAAAAGTTAACCTTAGGCAGGGCGCAGTGGCTCACGCCTATAATCCCAGCACTTGGGAGGCCGAGGCAGGTGAATTGCCTGAGCTCACGCGTTCAAGACCAGTCTGAGCCAGAGCAAGACCTCATCTCTAAAAATAGCCAGGCATTGTGGCAGGCACCTGTAGTCCCCAGCTACTTGGGAGGCTGAGGCAAGAGGATTGCTTGAGCCCAAGAATTTGAGGTTGCTGTGAGCTATGACACCATGGCACTCTGCTGAGGGCAAGACAGTGAGACTCCGTCTCAAAAAAAAAAAAGTTAACCTTAACTTGACCTCAAACCATAGAGTTTTAAATAAAGTTAAAACTTTCTGTTTAACTGACCTGCATAAACAGCAGCTGACTGTTGCAAAGATTGAATCTGTCCACGATTGCATCCATATTTCTGATTAATTTCCTTTAAAGGAACTTCACTGATTAAATCTAATAGCACAAGGCTGGTGAAAAACCTAAAAATAAATGATCAAAAGTATGGTAAGAGATCACTTATGTCTACTATGAAAGTACAATGTATATTGCATAACAACTAAAAACCAAAAAAGCAACAGAAGGTTTATACACTCTAGGAAGATCTTAACAGAAAATTGGGCTAATGGACAAAGACAGAGATCAATGTTTGCAAAACAAGTTTTTGACATGTATTGGAACTACAGCAAAGAACTGATGCCTGTATAACAAAAAAAGTTACCCATTTCAATACTGCTAACTAATTTTAAGAAATACAACTCGGTTCAAGAAAAGTGATGGCACAGAAATTTAAAAGAAGATCTGAAACACAATTACATGATCATCTAATCATTATTTCAGTAAAATAATAGAAGCTGATTATAAAATTAAGTTTTGATTTGAAAGTCAACAGTGGCATGAACAATCCAAGTAAATCCTCATAAAATTTACACTTGACTATTTTGTAAATACAGATAATGCTTTAAGAAAAATAATTTCATTATATTTCAAAAAGCCATAGAATTTCCCCACCTGAATCTTTTTATTTAAGCTCTTTCCTACTGGTAATCAATCACTTCTAAGGATGACACAAAACATTACCCCAAATGAAGCCACAGTAAGTTGGCAGTTCTTCTGATTCACACCTTCTTTACAAAAAAGAAATAATTAAATCTACTTTAAAACAATTTTACATATAATGACTGCTAAACTATAAGCTGTATTGTAGAATGAAACTAAAATATCAACAAATTCAGTAAATTCAAAATTAAAAAATTTTACAATAGTCAGCCAAAATTTTTATTTTATTGACAGTGAAAGTGACTACCATAAGCTACATGCAAAACACTGCATTAAATACTAGAGAGTCCAGGGTCCTTAATGTTTACCTTTTGTGGATGGCCATTTGTCGGTGCTGTCTCTCAGTTCTGGCAACTACTTTTCCTTTCACACAGCGAGCCAAGAACCCTTCTTCAACTCCCACTAGCTCTGCCACCCTTTTCATAGAAGTTGGCAGCTTCTCCCACAAACAGAAAAATCGGTACCAATCAATAACAGTCCAATCCTCAAACATAGGTGTAACCTACAGGAAGAAGCATCATTCATTAGATAAAACTACTCCATTATGAAAAATCAAAACAAAATTATAAACATAAACTTCATATTAGCCAAAAGCCTCAGGATTTAGAAAATTTTTTTTCGTGGGGGGGGGGGGGTTTGGCCAGGGCTGGGTTTGAACCCACCACCTCTGGTATATGGGGCTGGTGCCCTACTCCTTTGAGCCACAGATGCCACCCAGAACACTTTTTTTTTTTTTTTAAGAGACAGAGTCTCACTTTATCGCCCTTGGTAGAGTGCCGTTGTGGCATCACAGCTTACAGCAACTGCCAGCTCTTGGGCCTAGGTGAATCTCTTGCCTCAGCCTCCCAAGTAGCTGGAACTACAGGCGCCTGCCACAACACCCAGCTTTTTTTTTTTTTTTAATTGCAGTTTGGCCGGGGCCAGGTTTGAACCTACCACCCTTGGTATATGGGGCTGGCACCCTACTCACTAGAAAAATTTTTAACTATGATAATATCTCATTAATATGGAAACATCATTTATTAGCAAATAACTCGCTGCCAGGAAAAAAAGAAAAAGAGACCACTAAGCACATCAACTGAATTATACAGAACCCAAGTCATTAATCATCGACATTCCAAATATCAACCTTCTGACTTTAGGTATCATCTCAAGTACTTTGTATAATTTCCAAAAAAAGGATCAGTGAAATAGAAAGGGAGGGAGGGAAGAATCAATACTCACAGTTGATATATTATCTAAAATGCCCAAGATTCAACGAAAAACCATGAAACATACCAGAAAGACGAAAGTATATCCCAAACAGAAGTGGAAAAGCAGGCAAAAGAAACACCTTTGAGAAAGGGTCCAGGTATTGGAATAAGCAAAAACTTGAAAGCATATAAATATGGTCAAAGAACAAAAGAAAACCCTTCCTAAAGAAGCAAAGGAAAGCATAAGGATAGTATCTTACCAAGTAATAGAGAATATAAATAAAGAGAAGATTATTTTTAAAAAGCCAATCAAAAATTTTATAGTTAAAACATACAATAACTTACCAGAGAACTCAATAGTATATGTAAGCTGGCATAAGAAAGAACCAGTAAATTTGAAGATAAATGATAGAGACTATGAAAGAGAGTCTGAAAGAGAGGGGAGAAAAAGAAGGAAAAATGAACAAAGCATCAAAGAAATGGGCAAACATTAAATACACCAAAATAAGCATAAGGCGATTACCCAAAGAAGATAGATAGGAACAGAAAAACTACCTTAAGAAATTATAGCTAAAAATGCCCCAAATTTAGTGAAAACAATAATCTACATGGAATCCAAGAAACTCAGTAAACTCTAAGTAGGATAAATGCAAAGAGATCCACACCAGGATGCAACTTAGTCAAAATATTAAAAACTAAAGAAAAAAAAATCTTGAAAGCATCAAGGAACAATAATGGCACAATAAGCCGATAAGGTCAAGAGGTTACTTGTTATCAGAAACAATGGAGGCCAGAATGCAGTGAGATGACATATTCAGACTACTGAAAAAGGAAAACACCTATCAAATAAGAATCTTATGTAAAGCACTGACCACTGTAGTTGAAAACTTCAATGCTTCACTTGCCACAATAACTAGAATAACAGTGCAGATCACAAGGAAAAAGATGCCCAAATCAACACTCAATCACTGCTCTCAATGTACAGAATGTATAGTTGCCCCTTGGTATCCATGGGGGATTGGTTCTAGGACCTCCCACAGACACCAAAATCCAAAATATCAGATAGCAAGTCCCTGATATAAAATGGCATAGTATTTTCCTATGAATTATGTACCTTCTACCAAACAGAGTAATCATCCTCACATTAATTATAATACCATATACTATGTAAATGCTATATAAATAGTTATCATACTGTATTGTTTAGGGAATGACGAGCCTGAACAAATATATAGGCTCTTTTTTTTGTTTGTTTTTCAGACAGAATCTCACTCTGGTGTCCTAGGCTAGAGGGTCATGGCTTAGCTCACAGCAACCTAGAACTCCTGTGTTTAAGTGATCGTCCTGACTCAGCTTCCCAAGTCACTGGGACTGCAGATGCCCATCATAACACCCAGCTAATTTTTCTATGTTTTTTAGTAGAACAGGGTCTCTTGCTTAGGCTGTTCTAGAACTCCTGAGCTCAAGCCATCCTTGAGCCTTGGCCTGCCAGGCTGCCAGGATTACAGGCTAAGACTTTTTTTTAATATTTTCAATCTCTGGTAGGTTGAATCTACAGAGGCAGAACCCACAGATACAGAAGGTCTAGTGTATATCTTTCTTGAGCTGACATGGTAGAACATTTTCCAGGATAGACCATATACTAGGCAATAAAACAAGCCTCCATAAATGTAAAAGGATTGAAATCATATACAGTATGTTTTCTGACAATGGAATAAAATTAGAAATAGCAAAAAAAATTGGAAATTAACGTTGAGTAAATTAAACAACACATGACTAAATAACAATGGATCAGACAAGAAATCACAAAAAAATTACAAAGGACCTTAAAATGAGTGAACATGGAAAATGAAAACATATACCAAAACTTAATAAGATGTAGTGAAAAGTACTACTCTGAGGGAAATTTATAGTTGTAAATGCCTATATTAAAAATACAAAGATCTCAATTCAATATTCTAATCTTCCACCTAAAACATCGTCAATAGAAGTGCTAAGTAAACCCAAAAGAATAAGAAAAAAAATAATAAAGAACAGAAATTTAAAAAATAGTAAAAAAAAAACTATAGATGAAATCAACTAAACAAAAATAGGCAAGATTAAATTGAAAATCCTCTAGCTAGACTGATCAAGAAATGAAGCAAGAAGACCCAAATTACTAAAATCAGGAATGAGGCCGAGGGCGGTGGCTCACACCTATAACCCTAGCACTCTGAGAGGCTGAGGCAGGTGGATTGCTTGAGCTCAGGAGTTCAAGATCAGCCTGAGCCAAGAGCAAGACACTGTCTCTAAAAAAATTAGCCTGGTATTGTGGTGGGCATCTGTAATCTCAGAGGCCAAGGCAAGAGAATGACTTGAGCCCAAGAGTTTGAGGTTGCTATGAGCTGTGATGCCCCGGCACTCTACTGGGGCAACAAAATCTCAAAGACTCTGTCTCAAAAAAAAAAAAAGAAAGAAAAGAAAAGAAAAATAAGGAATGGAACAGGGAACACCACAACCAGATTGACAGAAATAAAAAAGATTATAGGGAAATATTATGAACAACTGAATGCCAACAAATTAGATAATCTAGATAAAATGAACAAATCCTGAAAACACACAAACTGATGTAAGAAAAGAATCTAAATAAACTTATAACAAGTAAACAGATTTAATTAATGATCAACGAATTTAATCCAAAGAAAAATCCAGGTCCAGATGGCTTGAGTGGTAAAATCTCCCTGAGGCTTTAACAGGAATTAACAACTATCCTTCATGAATTCCTCCAAAAAACTAGAAGAGGAAGAAACACATCCTAATTCAATACGTGAAGTTAATATTACTCCAAAACCAAACAAAGATACCATGAGAAAAGAAAATTACAAATATATCTCATGAATATAGACACAACAATTCTCAACAAAATACTAGCAAATCAAATCCAGCAACGTTTAAGAGGATTATACAATGAACAAGTGAGAATTATCCAGAATTTTAAAAATATTTTTATAATATCTAGTAATTAATTAATGTAATAGACTATAGTAATAAAACATGTAAAACAGTAATAAAACAAAAAAGACATGGTGGTCTCAATAGATGCAGAAAAGCGCTTGATAAAATCTCACAACTTTTCATGATGAAAATACATGACAAACCAGAAACAGAAGGGAAACTGATACAGGCAACCTGCAAAACAGCCCACAGCTAACATCATATTTGATGGTGAAAAATGAAGTGCTTTCCCTCTATGATCAGGAACAAGACAAAGCGTCTGCCTCTCCTCCATATTTTATAGCCATGGCAGTTAATTAGGCAAACAGAAATAAAAGGCATCCATATTGGAAAAGAGAAGCAAAACTATCTCCATTTGCAGATGACATGATGTTATATATAGACAATCCTAAAGAACATACTGAAATACTATTTGAATTAATAAACAAATTCAATAGGTTGCAGGATACAAGATCAATATGCCAAAAATATTTTTTTCAGTATATTTCAGTAAACATTCTGAAAATGAGACTGAGAAAGCAATTCCATTTATAATATATACAGAAAAAAGAAGTTTCAAAAAGTAAAATACTTAGGAATAAATTTAACAAAAGAAATCTAAAACTTGCACTCTGAAAACTATAAAAATTGTTAAAAAAAATTAAAGACAACATAAATAAGAAAGACAGAAGATTTAATATTATTGCTTAATTAAATGACAATATTTCCAAATTGATCTACATATTCAACACAATACCTATTAAAATCTAGCTGGCTTTTTTGCAGAAACTGACAAACTAATCCTAAAACTCATGCTGAAATGCAACAGAGTCAGGATAACTAAAAAAAAATCTTGAATAAACATAACAAAGTTGGAGGACTCACATCTCCTGATTCCAAAACTTTCTACCAAGCTACAGTGACCAAAACAGTACGGCATTAGCATAAGGACAGATACATGGAACCATGAAATAAAATCGTAAGCCCAGAAATAAATCCCCAAGTCTACAGTCTGTTGGTTTTCAATTCAATGAAGAAAGAATTATGTTTTCAACAAAACATGCTGAGATACCTGGATATGCACATGCAAAGGAAAAAAGTCAGTCCCCTTCTTTGCACCAGAGACAAAAACGAAATGAAGTGAATCATACACTTGAACATAAGAGCTAAAACTGCAAAATTCTTAGAAAGAAATATGAGTAAACCTTTATGACAGTGGGTTACACAATAGATTCTTATATATAAAACACCAAAAGTATGATGAAACGGAAAAAAAATATTGATAACTCGACAAGATCAAAATTTAAAACTTTTGAGCTTCCAAAGACGTCATCAATAACACCAAAAGACAACACACAGAAAAGAGAATATTTACAAGTCACGTAGACCTATATCCAGAATATGCAAAGAATTTTTATCACTCAATTTTAAAAATGGTCAGGGAATACTACATAGGAACAGGCATTTCGATAAGCACATGACACTCAACATCATTAACCATTAGAGAAATGCAAATCCAAACCACAACGAGGTAGCACTTTCACACTCACTAGGATATATTCAAAAAAGGGCAAATAATGACAAGCGTTAGAGAGGATGTGGAAAAATAGGAATCCTTGTACATTGTCAATGGGAGTATAAAATTATGCAGCCACTTTGAAAAAGAATTTGGCAGTTCCTCAAAATGTTAAGAGTTATCATGTGATGTGATCCAGCAATTCCATTCCTAGGGATATAGCAAAAAGAATTCAAAACATAAATCCATGCCAAAACTTGTACACAAATATTCACAGCAGCATTATTTATAATGGCCAAAAAGTGGAAAGACCCAAATGTCCTTTAACTGATGAATGGATAGAGAAAATGTAGTCATCTACATAATGGAATATTATTCAGGAAATAAAAAGGACTTAAATATTGATACATACTATAACATAGATGAACCTTGAAAATATTATCTAAGTGTGAGAAACAGTCATAAAGGACCACATATCAGGAAAGTCTATAAAAATGAAAAGTAAATTTAGGGTATTAAAGGTTACCTAGGGCTGGATGAGATGAGGAGGTTTGAGGAAAATGGGAATGATTGCTAATGGGTACAAGGTTTCTTTTTGGGGTGATGAAAATGTTTTGAAATTATATATTGGTGATGATGTTACAACTCTGTGAGTATACTAAAAATCACTGACTTGTATACTGTAAATGGCATAGTATGTGAACTGTGTCATAATAAAGTTGTTCAAAACATAAATCCCCAAAATCTCTAAGAAAAAAAATCTTCAAAAGACTCCTGAAAACCCCCAAAATAAAATGAGATAGGCTCAGCGCTTGTGGCTCAACGGGCTAAGGCGCCAGCCACGTACACCTGAGCTGGCAGGTTTGAATCCAGCCTGGACCCACCAAACAACAATGACGGCTACAACCAAAAAATGGCCGGGTGTTGTGGCAGGCGCCTGTAGTCCCAACTCCTTGGGAGGCAGAGGCAGGAGTCTCGTTTGAGCCCAGGAATTGGAGGTTGCTGTGAGCTGTGATGCCACAGCACTCTCTCCAGGGTGACAGCTTGAGGCTCTGTCTCAAATAAATAAATAAATAAATAAATAAAGATAGAAATACATCACTTTTTATGAGTAAGACACCCCAACATAAAAAAGGATGTCAGGCAGTTAACGTGGGATAATTCCTTCAACATATGGGGAAAAATGTACAAATTTATTCATAATATAAAAAATGTAAATTAAAACTACAATCAAAACTACAGACTCAGCGCCTGTAGCTCAGCGGCTAGGGCACCAGCCACATACACCAGAGCTGGCAGTTCGAACCCAGCCTAGGGCCTGCCAAACAACAATGACAACTACAACAACAACAACAACAAAATAGCTGGACATTGTGGAGGGCGTCTGTAGTCCCAGCTATTTGGGAGGCTGAGGCAAGAGAATCACTTAAGCCCAAGAGTTTGAGGTTGCTGTGAGCTGTGATGCCATGCACTGTACTGAGGGCAACATAGTGAGACTGTGTCTCAAAAAAAAAAGAATGCTAACAGTCATGCGTGAAGGTACATGGGAATGACATGGGAATGACATGCAAGAGACAGACTTCTCTGACTATTCCTTTTTATATAGTTCTGATTTTGGATCATGTAAATATTCTAAATATTCAAAAAATTAAATAGGGTGGCGCCTGTGGCTCAGTAAGTAGGGTGCCAGCCCCATATACCGAAGGTGGTGGGTTTGAACCCAGCCCCAGCCAAACTGCAACAAAAAAACAGTCGGGCGTTGTGGCGGGCGCCTATAGTCCCAGCTACTCGGGAGAGTGAGGCAAGAGAATCACCTAAGCCCAAGAGCTGGAGGTTGCTATGAGCTGTGACAGCACAGCACTCTACCGAGGGCCACAAAGTGAGAGTCTGTCTCTAAAAAAACAAACAAACAAACAAAAAAATTAAATAGTGCATACAAACTCTAAATATTTTATTTAACTTAAAACATAAATGCATAATGTATCGTTACTTGCCAATATTATGAGTAAGTGCCAATATACTGAGCAAGAGTCTGTTGATCAGAACTTACTATTGTTTTCTGAGTTAAAGCATACTGACAACACACTGTCAAAGAAATTTAGTTTATTTTGTAAAGTTTGAAATTAAAGATAACTACAAAATAATCTCTGAGCAGTTTACTTCTCGGTTTTTTCCTGTCCAGATTTTTATAACTTTTTCTCAGAGCTCTTACATTTATTTCACGTATTTCATCAGCATTTTTTTTTTAAGTAACTTGCAAATCAACCTAATTTTCACAAAAGAAAAATGGCATAAACAAATTTGGGAACAAACACAACTAACTCTCAAAGGACATATAGCTCCAATGGTGAGAGAAGGACAAGGGACGACTGACAAGCCCTCAGCTCACCAATTCCTGCCAGCAGTCTTCAGGGAAAGGGGTAGTCAGGTAATTAGGCAAATGACTTTATATAACTTTATGAGTGAATTTACTAGAAATAATAATATTTTAAAACTATTTATTAAGATATGAAACATTCATCAAAAACTATCAGCCTGAGATAAGTATTGTTATCTCCATTTTACAAATAAGGAAATGGAATCTTAAGAAAAGTTAAATACTCATTTAAAGGTGTACAGTTATTTAGTGATGAGGCCAAAAGTTGAACGAAGGTAGTCTGACCCCAGAGCCCATAATCTTAGTTACTGTAAATATATGGGACTTATTTTTAAGGCCAGGATCAACAATTTGTAAAACCTACTTTGAGATTCCTCCTAGCCACACTGTACGGCGCAAAATTTTGAGCCCATTACGTGGATCACTCACTTATCATTCCCATTTGTTGAGGAAAAAGACTGTAGTTTTGTCTAGACATTTCTCCTTTGCTCACTATATACTGTTTTTTATTGAAACACTTTCTGATAGATCTTCATCCTAACAAGAGTTATAATTTTATCCATTTCCCTCACTTTCTTATCAAAATGCATAAATCTGCCCTTTGAGAACAAAATTATTATTTCTGGTCAGATTCTTGCCAGATAACAAGACCTCAAATTCTACTTTATCCAGTTGGGTGCAGTGGCTCACACCTATAATCCTAACACTCTAGGAGATCGAGGCAGGTGGATTGCTTGAGCTCATGAGTTCAAGACCAGCTTGAGCAAAAGCGAGATCCCCATCTCTACTAAAAATAGAAAAACTGAGGTAAGAGAATTGCTTAAGCCCAAGAGATGGAGGTTGAGGTGAGCTATGATGCCACAGCACTCTACCCAGGGCAACAAAGCGAGACTCCATCTCAAAAAAAAAAAAAAAATTCTACTTTATCCAATTCTTATCAAAATCTTTGTTAGAAGGAATAGTACTTATAGAGAATTGTCCAATGTAAAAAACTTTTTAAATTTCTTATTGCATTTTATTATAAAGATCTAATCAGTCCCAAAGTATCTTTTCTTTGAGACAGAGTCTTACTTTGTCACCCTTGGTAGTGTGCTGTGGCATCATAGCTCACAGCAACCTCAAACTCTTGGGCTCAAGTAATCCTCTTGCCTCAGCCTCCCAAGTAGCTTGTGACTACAGGCACCCATAACACTCAGCTAGTTTTTTTTTCTTTTTTTTATTAAATCATAGCTGTGTACATTAATGCAATCATGGGGTACAATGTGCTCATTTTATATACAATTTAAAATATTTTCATGGAACTGGTTAACATAGCCTTCATGACATTTTCTTAGTTATTGTGTTCTGACATTTATATTCTGCATTTAGTAAGTTTCACCTGTACCCTTCTAAGATACACCATAGGTGTGGTCCCATCAATTACCCTCCCTCCACCCATCCTCCGCCCTCCCCTCCCCTCCCTTGACCCTTTCCCATATGCTTCTGCGATAATTGGGTTATAACACTCAGCTAGTTTTAGAGACGGGGTTTCACTCTGGCTCAGGCTGGTCTCAAATCCGTAAGCTCGGGCAATCCACCCACCTCGGCCTCTCAGAGTGTTAGGATTACAGGCATGAGCCACCATGCCCAGACCCCAAGTATCTTTTGTAGGACTAAATTTCTCTTAATGAAATGCAGTACTTTTCCTAAACTTGTTTTGCTTTTTACCTTGTGCATATTGAGACTAATCCCTCTTTGAATTTGTTGCCAGAAATCTCAGATCAAAGTTGGCAACAGCAACTCTACATGACTTAATAGCATGCATGTTTATAGAACGATTTTTGCTTGAGTTTTAAATTATGGTCTCATCTTTAATTTCCTATATCCTATTGTCCTTTGCTGTTCTTTTCTATATCGCAAAATATATACTTCTTATGTATATTTCTTATCTATATTTCTTATAAGCTACTGTAATCTCTTTTGAAAGGAGGTTGGAAAAAATAGATTAAATGGTCACTAGGACAGTTAGCTTATTACTTTGGAACAATTCTCCTCTCATCTCTTCTCTACTCCCAACATTACTTAGTCAAGGAACACAGAAAAGAGGTTCCTTTAGGAAAGGTATCTTTGATATTCAGGATTTCATATATATTTTTTCTCCCCAGTTTGAAAAATATAATTGTTAAGAAAACAGAACTTACCAGATAGACAATGTGAAGGTCATTCTCTAAAACAAAGCCCTTCATTGCTCTTTGAAGGTCAGCAAAAATATCTAAAGTATCAGTTGGAGAAAGTGAAGAAGAAAGAGTAGCCGAGCCAAGATGTGTTGGATGATACACCTTTCCTGATTTGAATATAGGGTTGAAAAATAGGGGAGCATATGTTAAAAATAAAATAAAACAAAACATTATCTTCCTGTATGCCATAATTAACCCGTTCAGCCGAAAGGTTTTACTTACAAATAGCACCTTATACAATGCATGGAAACGTGTAAGCAGGTTCTATGCTCATTAACTGAAGTTACGGAACACAACACTGACTTACTAAAAACAACTTGATACACTGCTTGAAAAATCAATGTCCTTTTATACTACTTGAAGAGTCAATTTCCTTTTACTGAACAGTCTTACACGTTCTAAGTCACTAAAGATTTTAAAAAGTGAGTATATTGTAACTAAGGAATCACACTTACCTTCTGTTCCATCACTGGCTTCTGTCATCTGGATAAATTCATTTTCTAATAGCCACATCACACAGGCTTCGATTGCTCCGAGTTGAACAGAATCTTGATTTCTCTGAATTCCTTGCTTCCCTTCTTTCATACTTGCAGCCAAAAATGTGCAAGAAGCATAAGTCTGCATATCTTCCGATGTACTTGCCACTCCACCAACTATTATCTGATAGAAGATATTTGAAAATTTCTATAAATTTTTAATAAGCCATGCAGGCCCTCTTGATATGAAAGAAATAAAGTGATTTTATTCTCTTAAAATAGTCTCAGAATCTTGACATAGAGACTCTTTATTATTAACTCTTCCATCAGCACTCATTATAATTGTGGATAATACCTAATCACAACACGAAAAGTTCTCCTTAAGTAGTTAGATAATTTTGTTATAAAAAAATAAAATGGGCCAGGGTTTGGTGCCTCATACCTGTAATCCTAACATTCTAGAAGGCCAAGATGGGAGGATTGCTTGAGTTTAGGAGTTCAAGACCAGCCTGAGTAAGAGAAAGAACCCATCTCCACTAAAAATAAAAAAATTAGCTGGGCGTTCTAGCAGGCACCTGTAGTACCAACTACTTGGGAAGCTGAGGCAAGAGGATTGGTTGAACCCAGGAGTTTGAGGTTTGCTGTGGGCTATGATGATGCCACAGCACTCTAGCCTGGGCAATAGAATGAGATTCTGTCTCAAAAAGAAAAAAAAAGAAAAAGAAATGAGAGGTAGTGATGGCTCATGTCCATGAATCAGCCACTTCTTTTCATTCTTCCTCCTCAAATATATGAGCATATAGGAATGCTACTATTCAATATTTCCCACCCAGAAGAGTGGGAATAAGTGCAAAAAAAGTCAGTTATGTTCTGTGGATTATCATTTTTCCTGTAACTATCCTATGCTATATACTAATTTGCCCCTTGCCTTCTTTCACTTAATATATATTGGGCACATATCAAATCATCATAAGAACTATCTCATTAATAACCACAAAGCATCATTTCACCATAGTTTATTTAGCATTAATAGTATTACAGATTTTTCTAATTTTTACTAATTATTAATAGTGCTATAACAAACATTCCCAAACATGTAATTTGATGTAATTTCACATATTTTATTCTCTAGTTATGATTTTTAGATACGAAATTGCTAGATAAATGGATATGTACATTTTTTATTTTAGGAGGTAGGGCCCAATTACCCTCCAGAAGAATTTCAGTAGTGTATAAAAATGCCTACTTTTTACATCCTTACCTATATTATCAAGTATTTTCTTTTTTATCCAAACTGACAGCTGAAGGGAAAAAAAAGAGTATGGGTACCAGTACCAGCACTATTAGCAAATTGAATACCAAGGCATTCTGGCACATGCACAGAAAACCCCTCTGAATGGACACATGAAACACTGAACAGGGGTTATCTTTAAGGACTCTGCACAGAAGAAGATTTTATTTTTCACTTTAGATTTTTCTGTATCATCAGAATCTTCTAGTCATGTATATGTGTATCTTGATTTTATTTTAACGTCAACAGGTATTACTTGGATAGAGAAAATAGGATCCATTTTTGTCAACTTTTCTTTAAATTCAAAAATGATAAAAAATAAAAGAGTCATCTGGCAGTTGGTCTTTAATCACTGTTTTGACGTGGACTGATATAACACTAGCTGTATTAAACTCAAGGAAATATAATAATTACACATTAATATAAATATAGATATAAGCATGTATATAGATAGCTATATACAGTTGACCACTGAACAACGTAAGGGTTAGGGGTACCAATCCCCAGTGAAGTTGAAAATCTGCATATAACTTCTGACTTCCAAAAAACTTAACTGCTAATAGCTTACTGTTGACTGGAAGTCTTATGAATAATATAGTCAATTAATACATATTTTATATGTTATATGTATTATATAATGTACTATTACGATAAAGTAAGCCATATATAAAAGGAAATATTATTAGGAAAATCATAAGTAAAATACTTTTACTATTCATTAAGTAGAAGTAAATCATCATAAAGTTCTTTATCCTTACCACCTTCATGTTGAGGAGGCTGAGGAGGAGAAGAAAAAGCAGAGGTTGGTCTTGCTATCTCAGACATGGCAGAGACAGCAGCAAATCCACATGTAAGTGGACCTATGTAGTTCAAACCCGTGCTGTCTAAGGGTCAACTGCACATATAAATTCACACATATATAAAAATAAATATAGATTCAGACTTTGGAAGGCCGTAAGTATAATAATCTTATAAAGAAAAAACAAAGGTAAGATTTTCACACTTCAATTTTACTTCAGGTGTACAAGAACAAATGATAATTTAGTGAACTCTCTTACCTCCAGAATAGCTCGGATCATGCTAGCAGTTACTTCTTCTCCTTCTCGTCTTTGCAGACAGCTGCGAACAGGTTTTAGAGATCCCTGAAGGAGAGCCATGCCTTTCGATTTCTCAGAATTCTTACAAACTAAGATACTCTCACCTACAACAAAAAGATACGCATTTACAAAATTCCAAATCCCACATTTCCATAAGATACCTTCTAGGGAAAATTTAATTTGTCTTACTTGTTTAAAAAGAGATAAGATTTACAAAATCCCAAATCCCACATTTCCCTAAGATAACTTGTAGGCAAATAAGATCACCTTATCTTATCTAAATCAACTTAAAGACCCTATGGCCCTGAGAGAAGCATATCTATGTAAAATGAACTTAAACTCCCTTCTCCACTTATGAGTCTAATTGGAAATCAGCCTTTGGGAAAGAGCAGGCAAGGCAAATAGGAATGGGAAATGGGTGTCATAATCTCTTCCTCTCTCACTCTTTTTTTTTTTTTTTTCTTTTTTGAGACAGAGCCTCAAGCTGTCACCCTGGATAGAGTGCCATGACATCACAGCTCACAGCAACCTCCAATTCCTGGGCTCAAGTGAGTCTCTTGCCTTCGCCTCCCAAGTAGCTGGGACTACAGGCACCCGCCACAACGCCCAGCCATTTTTTGGTTGCAGCCATCATTGTTGTTTGGCAGGCCCGGGCTGGATTTGAACCCACCAACTCAGGTGTACGTGGCTAGCGCCTTAGCCCGCTGAGCCACAGGCGCCGAGCCCTCTCACTCTTTTTTAAACATATACATGTAATATGCATATTTTGTAGGTAAAGTAAAAGAAATTATCTAGATAACCTTCTCTGATGCCTAAGGTAGGAAAAATCCAACAAAATTGGAAGTTTTATTTTAATGACCAAAATGTTTAGTGCTTAAAAGACAGACAGACCAATGACCCTTCAGAGGTTGTAAGTGAGTCACTTCTTAGCGGGGCTGAGTCTCCCAGGTGTCCCCTAAATAGCCATTCTCTCATTTTTCCTTTAATAAAACACTTTAGTTGGGCACATGGCCATTCAGCTAAAGATTATATTTCCTATCCACCCTTCCAATCAGGGAATGAACCTCTGAGTTCTAGCCAACTATATATGAGGAAAACTAACTATGTGCAACTTCTAAGAGGCAGCCTTAAGAGGCAGGGCATGACCTTTACTTCTCCATCTCCCCTTTTTTGTTGGGTAAAATGCAGATGTGACAGACTGTACTAGCTGTCTTATCTCACAAGGTAGAAACTATATACTGTTGAAGATGGAAGAACAAAATAGAGAACTATGTCCACACATTGCAGCCACCGTGTCATGCCCAGATTACTCACAATTCTACCATTGTATGAGAAAGAAATTAGCTTCTACCTTCCTTGAATATCTATTTGCTGGTTTTTGTTGCAGCAATGAACTTATATTCTAACTAATCCAGTCACTAAAAAATTATAGTCAATTCTTATTATTTGTGGTAGTTGTATTCTATAAAGTTGCCACAAACACTTAATACTGAATAGCAATGGAACCACTGCTGTTGGGAAAAACAGATTTAAAAAAAAGCTTCTAGTAACAACATTTTCATTAATCAATACAAAACCATTTAGCATTTATATGTATTTCCATTTAAAGACACCTTACTTAATACACAGTAGAACCTCTGTAAGTAGGTGGTAAATAAGACCCCCCGGAGGACTGTAACAAAGAGGTCAACATTGGAGGTGGTCAACCAAAGGAAGCAGGCCTACTTTACTAATGGGTACATGTGGTGCATGTCTGGTCTATAAAAATTAGGTCAACTTAAGGAGGTGGTCAATGTAGGGGTACGGTTAAGTACAGAGGTTCTACTATCATTGATTTGCCAACAGCAACAGCTCACAGACAACAGCACTATAACTCAAGCCTGAGAAAAGCTTATCTTATCATGTATTTTCTCCATAAGGCATGCCACAGACTTAACGCACTAAGAAACATTAGACGGCACTTCAGCACGCATGCTCGGCAGTCCTTTCAAACAGCAATATGACCAAGAAAAAGAGCAAAAATGTTAGAAAGAAGGAAGAGGATTGCCTTGTTCAGCTTCAGCAAGGAAAGCACACTCAGAAAGACTAATTGTTTAGCAGATTGGCCCATGTCCATGAAAGCCCCAGGGGTAGTGATTTTAGGGGTTCTCAATGAATTCTATTAAATGAGCAAACTCGCATATATGGAACCTATATATGATAAGGATCAACAGTATTTGGAGACATCATATGACAAGAGAGGATGTACTAAAAGTCACTTGCTCAATATATTTTCCAGCTTTTTGTGTCCAAAATATGCCACCTATTTCCCCATTAATATTTTACCTTTTCTCCCAGATCTCCTCATTTCTCTGCCATAGCTACAAAACTGTTTGCCTGTTTTTTTAATATCTAATACAATATTGTAGCTAATTATGTAAAATAATTATGTAAAAGAGAGATGAAGTTCCCCAGAACGTTCCTTCCAAAGTTCTTTAATATCAGAAGGCTAACAATTTAGTTACACACAGAATGATGTAGCAGATTAGAAATAACTTTTGCTGCTATTTTAACAGTTAATTCAAACAAGCCTCTTCCCCATTACTTAAGATAAAAGTTTTCTTTGGATTGTTGGTAATACTACTATAACTTGCTGGTATAAGGTTAAGAAAATAAAAAGGAATAAAAAGGTATGTTCATAGCCAGCACCAATTCTCAGAGAAAAAGACAGCATACGAAGTTCCTACTGCCAAAGTGTGAAAGAGTACTTTCCAGCTCTCAGCATCCCAGTTTGATTGCTGAGACCAGTTACCTAGGCCGAACTAATAGCCATAAAAATTAATTAACACTGCAGAGTACACTATACGTGGGAATTAAAATTCATCTTCCAGCTAGCATTAAAAAGTAATATTAATTTGCATAACATTAAATCATATCATTGTATACAAAAGAAAACTTTTGGGGGTTAGAACCAGTTCTCTGACTTCTGTTTTGTCCATTGTGTAGGTTTGTTTCTGTTGTCAAAATGTCCCCTCCCAAAATGGTATGACAGATGCTCATGCATAAAATGTTAAAATGAGTACATCCTTGTATTTGTATTTGTTTTCAACATTGCCAAGGTGCTAAGGGAAACTAAAGTAACAAAAATTAGAGAAAAATAAAATTATTAAAAGCAGAAAATCTTAATTCTGCATTTGTAAAAAATCAACAGTTGATGATATATGAAAATTACAATTGATATTCACTATAGATATTAAGTGAATTCAAAAGGATAACATTAGTTCATTGTATAGAACTACAGCATAATGGAAAACCAGTTGTCAAGCACTAGTCAAATTTCAAGTAGACTAATAATGTCTTTCAGCAATGCTATTAAAATTAACTTCAAACTTACTTACCCACTGTGTCTACTCCTTTCCTGCCAGCACGACCAATCATCTGCTTGTAAGTAAGAACATCTAGCGGTCGGCCACCAAAAATTGGGGTTCGAATAATCACACGACGTGCAGGTAAATTTACTCCCGAAGAAAGAGTAGAAGTTGCTGCCAAGACCCGAATAAGACCTTGACGGAAGGCTCCTTCAATGATATCCCGCTCTTCAAAGGTAAGACCTAAAAAAGGAGGAGTTTGCTACGACATATTCACTACTATTCAATGGAAATACTATACTTGATCACTTAAAAATGAATCTGAGAGTCTGCTACAAGTCTTCAAAGACTTTTTAAACCATTGTTATGACTATAAATGAAAAAATCATCAGAGTCTATCTAAGAGTATAATCTGCTACCCCTTGTACACGTCTGTCTCATTGGTTGACAAACTTTTCCTATTCCTGTGAAACAGATAACCTCTATTATAACAATGAGCATGACAGTGTTCCAATAAAACTTTATTTATAAAAAGAGAGGATAGGCTAGATTTGATCAGCATACTATAGTTTGCTGACCCCTGTTCTAGACAATGAACTCCTTGACAGTAGGTATATACCTCATTCATCATAGCATCTTTAGGGCCATCCATCACAGGGGTCAGGAGTATTTTTGACATAAAAGTTTGGTAAATGAATACATGAATAAATGAAAAACAGCATATAGAACAAACACTTACCTGACTTATTTTAAATTTTATTTAAAAATTAAAAGGACTGGGGCTGTAGCGTGTAAATTAAATTTAAATAAATTGCTGTATAGACAGGTGTTCATTTTTTTCTGTATGCATCATAAGTTATATACAATGTCAATTTTGTGTGTGTGTGTGTGTGTATACAGTAGTTTCCCCCATCCTTACCTGTGGTTTCATTTTCCATCATTTTAGTTACCTTCTGTCAACTACTACCAAAGATACTAAATGGAAAATTCTAGAAATAAATAATTCTTCAGCTTTAAATTGCATACCACACTACACAAGACATGAATCATCCACACTTACACACTGCCTTATATAACATGATTGTATAGGAAAAAATATAGTGTATATATAGGGATTAAGGGTCTTAGAACACATACCCTGAAGATAAAGGGGATATTATTTATATATTTAATAGGTATATATTACCATACATTTTAAAATGTATTTAAAATTATATATAGCACGATAAAAATTTAAATAAATTAAAAAAGTTAAATTCCTAACCTTAGAAGGATATACTTCATCAAACCTATCCTTAGCACATACATGGTATGACTATGGACAGCTTACTTCCTGAAAGTTCTATAATTCAATGACTATCAAAATCTTTGTAATTTTCAACACGCATTCATTTGATTTTGAAGTACTTTAGCCCTCTTCACATGTAATATGACAATTTCTAAAATTAATTTGATTTTGATATATTTGTAAGAATATTTCAATACTCCTTGAGATAAAAGGAGATATTCAGAGTGAAATAAACTTGACCACTCTAACTTAACCTAAATTTTAAGGGAACAAAGTAGGAAAAGGTAACAGTTTTAGAATCCATTTCCCTAGTGGGGAAAGGCTTTATCTAGTATTTATATACTACAGAAATCCTTCCTTATCCAGTTTTCACTTTCTTTAGTTTCAGTTATCCATGGTCAAATGTAGTCCAAAAATATAAAATGGAAAATCCTAGAAATAATTCATAAGTTTTAACCTGCACCCTTTCTGAGTAACATGATGAATTCTCCCAGCATCAAGCTCCATCCCACTTGCAATGTGGATCATTCCTTTGTCCATATCTGCCTGTTAGTTACTTAGTAGCCACCTTGGTTACCTGATCTAGTATCACAGTGCTTGTGGTCAAGTAACCCTTATTTTATTTAATAATGGCCCCCAAAACCAAGAGTAGTGATGCCACTCTAGTGTTATTGCTGTTTTTTATTATTATTGTTATTAATCTCTTATTGAACCTAATTAATAAATTAATATTTACCCTAGGTACATAGATAAAGGAAAAATACGGGATATATACCTATATGCATGAGTAAGTACTATATGTAGTTTCAGGCATCCACTGGGGGGTCTGTAACATAGCCTCTGCGGATAAGGAAGGGAATATCGTATAAAGATATGTAAACTTCATCATGTTGACTGTGCTCTTGTTTTATTCTAACTGTACAATTTCTTAAAAGGAAATCTGAGAATATTAAGTATGGTTAACAGGAAATAAATTGTGCGTAAATATTAAAATGAAGACAGTATGAAGATTTTTAGATAGAGTATCTTAAGACTATAAATGTGAAATACCTGCATGGTGAAACGCTACTCCCCATGGTACAGTTTTCTGTAATACAGAGTCTAGTCCTGAAGGCAAACGTCTTAACTGATCCATCACTTCCAGAAGGTCTTTTTGTTCCAGCATTACTGGTAGGAATTCAGATGGTTTTACCAATCCTGTCACACACACACACACACACACACACAAAAAAAAAAAAAATCATCAACACCATTCACCTTTGGCTGGGCCTTTTTAAACACTGTCTGCCTAAATCACAATCAGCTAAATATCAGGACAAGGGTTTAGAACCCAGTTTTGATTATAATCAACTAGAAATCTTTTAAAATAGTGAAGCCTGGCACTCACCAACCAGTAGTATTAGCATCACCTAGGAGCCTAATTCTCTGTGAAAATTATTCCAGCTTCTTTACCCTAATCCACATCAACTTCTGTATTTTGCTGTTATGTGTAATCTTGTCCCCCAGTAAATGTTAACTTTCTTATATGCAGAAACCATATCTTCTTAAAGAATTTCCCAGACTTTTGGATTTTGGAACTCATAAAACTTTCCATAAAAATAAACAATTTTGGTCGGGTACGGAAGCTCACACCTGTAATCCTAGCACTCTGGGAGGCTGACACGGGTGGATTTGAGCTCACAGGTTCGAGACCAGCTTGAGCCAGAGTGAGACCTTGTCTCTAAAAATAGCCAGATGTTGTGGCAAGAACCCATAGTCCTAGCTACTTGGGAGGCTGAGGCAAGAGAATCACTGAAGCCCAAGAGTTTGAGGTTGCTGTGAACTACGATGCCACGGCATTCTACCAAGGGTGACAAATTGAGACCCTATCTCAAAAAATAAATAAATAAACAAGTTTTCTATAATTATGTATAAATTAATAAAAAATATACTTCTAATATATAAAATATATTTTTAAATTGTAAATAAAGTTTTATCAAAATTTTGAATACCTACAGAGAGTTACCAATGTTTTATTTTACCAAAGACATTAAAATTTTGTTAAGACCACCATCTTATTATCTTTATATCAAAAGAAGTCACTTTAACATAAAAAAAAGCCAAGATAGGCTCGGCACTGGATATTATAGTGGTTACAGCATCAGCCACATACACTGAGGCTAGCGGGTTCGAATACGCCCGGGTCAGCTAAACAACAATGACAATTGCAACAAAAAATGGCCAGGGGGTATGGTGGGCGCCTGTAGTCCCAGCTACTTGGGAAGCTGAGTTAAGAGACTAGCTTGAGCCCAAGAGTTAGAGGTTGCTGTGAGCTGTGATGCCACAGCACTCTATCAAAGGTGACAAGGTGAGATTCTGTCTCAAAAAAAAAAAAAAATCGTAAGGGAAATCTGTTACTACTCATTAAGAGGACATAGATCATCAAAAAAGTCTGCATCCTCATCACTTTCATGTTGCATAGGCTTGAGCAGAAGGAAGAGGAGGGGTTGGTTTTGTTTTCTCAGAGATGTAAGAGGTGACAGGAGATGCAGGCACACCAGACTAACTTTACAGAAACAGGTTAATTTCCGCCTGACTTTTTTCGTTTGTCTAAAAAATGTTTCTGTACAATACTAGTCCTTCCACTATTTGCTTTAGTTTTAGTTCCCATAGCATAGAAGGGTCTATGTTGTAAAAGAAGTCAAAAACAGTCTTACATAATCAAAACCCTCTGCCAGATTGTCTAATATTAATTTGTTTTCTGTTACTGCTTCTATAACAACATCTTCCTTTTCATCCGGCACTCGTTCGAAAGCCCTCATCTCCATCAAGTCATGTGTTAATTCCTCTGGTGTCATGTATAGTAGCTCTTAAATTCTCCAAAAGCCATAATTTAAAACCCTCATTTCCACCTTTGTTGCCATATCCACAATCTCTGTCATAATTTCCTCAAATTGGCTGTCATAAATCTTGTGAAGTTACACACAACACATGGATAATTTTCTCCCAGCACAAATTTATCATTTTGGGATTGATGGCCTTCACAGCTTTTTCTGTAACAATGATGACACTCTAGTGGTGTAATCCTCCCAGACTTTCATGATGTTCCATTGGGGTTCTCTTCCACAGCACGGACAATTCTTTCTGTAGAGTACCTTATATAATAAACTTTAAAGTTCCTTATGACCCCTTGACCTAAAGGTTGGGTTGGAGATGTGTTTGGAGGCAAGGAGACACCTTCAATGCCTTCAGTGTTAAACTCATGGGGTTCTTGGAAGCCAGGGGTGTTGTCCAATATCAAAAGAAACTTAAAAGGTAACTGGCAAGGTACTTTCTGATCTCAGAGGTAAAACATCAAATAAATCAATCTAGAAAAAGAGTACTCATTGTCCAGGCCTTTTGGTTGCACAACCAAAATGCAGGCTGCTGGTGTTTATCTTTTCCTTTCAAGGATTAACAGCTTTTTAGATAAGGGCAGTCCTAATCACAAATATAACTGTATTTGTAACAAACAGTAGTTAGCCCAACCTTCCCTGCCTTAAATCCTGATGCTTGCTTCTCTTCCCTACTAATAAGTGTCCTTTAAGGCAATTTTTTTTCCTGAATAGGGCACTTTCATCTGCATTAAAACCTGCTCGGTGGGGGGCACACTTATAACTCTGACTCAATTCATACAAAATACATAGTATGTAAACAAAACACATATACCCCCTAATATTCTGAAATTTTTTTAAAAGTGCAAAAGAATAACAAAATAAATGAGAATATTAACATTTAAATTATTTGTAGTAAGTAGGACCACAAACTGTGGTTTTATTTTGAAGGCTTCTCTCTGAATTTTACTGTTTATATATATGTTAACTAATAATACAATTAGAAATGTTTCTCAAAAAAAAAACAAAAATTCCCCTCAATGATTTTCTCAATGGCGTCTGGGAACTCATCTGCTGCCTCTTGGGTGGCTGAGGCTGCTTTTTCTATTATCTTGACATTTTCCTTTCTTTTTTTTTTCTTTTGTTTGAGACAGAGTCTCAAGCGGTCGCCCTGGGTAGAGTGCCATGGTGTCACAGCTCACAGCAACCTCCAAGTCTTGGGCTTAAGCGATTCTCTTGCTTCAGCCTCCCAAGTAGCTGGGATTACAGGTGTATGCCACAACACCCAACTATTTTTGGGTTGCAGCTGTCATTGTTGTTTGGCAGGCCTGGGCTGGATTCGAACCTGCCAGCTCCAGTGTATGTCGGTGGTGCCCTGGTTTCCAACCTGCCAGCTCCGGTATATGTGGCTGTAGCCACTGAGCTACAGGCACCAAGCCTATCTTAACATTTTCAAACCAAACTCTTAAAATTAGCAAGTCATCATTTGGCAGCATTAAATTCACCACCTGTAGATCCTCCATTTTCCTTTTCCTTTAAGTTTTCATATAATGACTTTACTTTCATCAAATCATATTAACACCTATAGGTATGCCTTTTATACAGCAATCCTGTACCCACATAAAAGTTGCACTTGCAGATTAAAAATTATAAAAAAAGTGCAAAGTTTCTGCACCTGTTAGCACAGCTGAAGCAAAAGCTGCATGAATTTCCTTCTTTTTTTGTTTATAATAGTCTTTATGCTAGATTCATTTATCTTAAAATGGCAAGTAATGGCAGCTGCAGACCTAAATCTACAGCACATACCAAGCAATTCACCTCCTCTTGCTCATTGGGAGCACTTCTAGCATCACCAGTGACACTTCTTATGGTTCCCATCATGTCACTCCAGGTTTACAATATTGAACTAAACACGATAAAAATATGCAAGAACCACAAAAGACCACTTTTTACTGCAATAACAATTTACTAGCAAGATGATCGGCTCAAGGGAAAATAATCATTGGCATCACTCAGCATTTCAAGTGGATACTCATAACACATAAGCTCACCGCAAAGCGACAGGAGAGATGGCTATGAAATTAATACAGTAAAACAATATGTACTACAGTTAAATTTTATACATTTGTGATTTAATATGGCCTCATTTACATTTGTTTACATTTCTCTCAACTGAGAAAGGTGCCATGTCTGTGTCTGTGTGCATAAGTTTTAATAAATATTAACTTTTCTTCGTTATTGAGACAGAGTCTCACTATGTCCCCCTGTGTAGAGTGCTGTGACATCACAGCTCACAGCAACCTCAAACTCTTGGGCTCAAGTGATTCTCTTGCCTCAGCCCCCAAGTAGCTGGGACTATAGGCACCCGCCACAATGCTCGGCTATTATTTTGTTGCAGTTTGGCTGGGGCCAGGTTCAAACCCACTACCCTCAGTATATGGGGCTGGCACCTCATTCACTAAGCCACAGGCGCTGACCCATCTCTGAGTATTTCAAACTGTCACAAATCTTCGAAAAATTCTTATATATACACATATATATACATATATATATATATATATATATAAATAAAATAATCCCGAGGAAAATATGTATTTGTAAAGTTTTGCATACAACTTGGGGATTCCAAAGATCAAACTTTTGAAGTCCACAGATCCCAGACAAGGAAGCTCAGTATACACCTGTATAAACCCAGTATGCTAAAAGTCTGATGCTGATTAGCCTGAGTGTGTATATATACACACTTTCCATAATAAGGACAGAATAGAATTAGATTCACAAAAGCACAGCTTTATAAAAAGAGCGCAGGCAGTGGCAATGATGAAAGAGAGCTATGCTTTGCTAATATAATCACTAACACTACTTTCAAGCCAATATACTACATATGGAGGCTTTCATTTCCATCTGTAACTCACCCTGAGCTTGATGGCGTAGATTATAAAACTCTCGGGCAATGGTATCTGCCAGCTTCTCACACCATTTCTTTGATGGACAAAAAAGTAATACTGAATGGTTATCACAAACAGTCTCATAACATAAATTAACAACATGGTCCTCATCACCCTAAAAAAGAAAGAGAAATAATCATGCCAGTGGTACTTTCAAAACATTTTCACATCAGTTTAAAATCACACATTTTTCTTTAGGGAGAAGATTTTTCCACTCAAAGGCATAATAAAAATCAGTTACAAAGTCAGTAACAAAACTAAGAAAAAACAAAACAAGAAGAAAAAATAAACCCCTTTATGGTGCAAGGTGAGAAAGAAATATTTATTATTCATTCAACTAATATTTATTGAGCTCAGTAAATAACCCTCATGCAATGGGGTGACAATGGTGCCCATAGCTCAGTGGGTAGGGCGCCAGTCACATCCACCAAAGCTGGCAGGCTCGAACTCGGCCTGGGCCTGCTAAACAACAATGACAACTACAACAAAAAAATAGCCAGGGGTTGTGGTGGGCGCCTGTAGTCCTAGCTACTTGGGAGGCTGAGGTAAGAGAATCACTTAAGCCCAAGAGTTGGAGGTTGCTGTAAGCTGTGATGCCACAGCACTCTACGAAGGGGCAACACAGTGAGACTGTCTCAAAAAAAAAAAAAAAAGAAAGTCAAGGTCCTAATAGTCAGGGTTAGACTCATTATACAGACAATTCCTTATTTACAGTGTTAGACTTGTGTTGTATGAAAGGAGAGATGGTTAGCACTCCCCTTGGCTCATCCTTGACAAGGATGGAAGAGGCCCTTGGGCCTAACAACACATATACGGTTAAGGCATTACTACAGTGTTAGACTTATAATTTTTCAACCTTACCACACAAGAGAAAAACACAATTAAATTCAAGAAAAGGGGAGGGAGGAGAAGGGAGAGGACTCTAAGCTCCCACCTAATGGGTACAATGTAGAGGTATATGGCACTCCTTCTGGGTAAAGAACTCAACTACGACTCAGACATTACCTAACAAATGCAAACAAAGTAACCTAATGGTACATACTCTTACATTAATCTGAAACAAAAATAATAAAAGATTTTTCAACTTTACAATGATGCAAAAACCCATATGCACTCAGTAGATATTGTACTTCATGTAGTCATGCAACCATCCTGTTTTTCACTTGCAGTATAGTATTCAATAAATTACATGAGATATTCAACATTAAGCTATAAAATAAACTGGAAATCAACCAGGTGGGTAGGGGAAGGGAGGGTGGATAAGTTTGCACTTAACACTACATACTACACACTATCTGGAGGATGGACACAATTATAACCTTGATTCAAACTGTACAAAAATAATGCATATAACCAGAATGTTTGTACTAACATAATATTTTAAAATAAATATCCAATCCAAAGAAAAAGAAAAAATTGTTAACAACTTGCTTGAAAATGCAATCAAACACAAAGATACTGACAGTAATAATGTAAAAGTATTGATACCTTCACTTGGAGAATGGGCTGGAATTCCCTCACAAGCTTCATGGAAGAGTCATATAGGGAATTTCCAATTTTTACTGACTCCAAAAGTGGTACAGGACGAAAATTGGTATGGTAGAGTTCAGCATTCAACCAAGAAGCCACAAGGTCCAAATTAGGAAGAGTAGCACTCATGCCAACAATTTGCACAGCATTCGTCAGAGGACTGGCTAAATCTGCCCGGCTATGAAAAACAAATAAAAATGATATTAAAAGATACACAATAAATTAACAAGTAGTGCTGCTAACAATATTCTTGGTCATGTCCTTTGGTACGCACATGCATACATTTCTTTAGAGTATATACCTAGAAATAAAATCAGTGATCACAGATTAGTGTCACAGATTATCTCCAATTTTAATAGATAATGCCACAATCTGTGTGTTCTATTGTTTCACAATCTTGTCACCACTTGGTATTGTCAATCTTTTTAATATCTTTAATATTAGTCATTATGGCCCGTGTGTAGTAATATCTCTCTGAAGATGTAATTTACATTTCCCTGATTACTAATGAGATTGAGCATCATTTCATGTTTACGGACCATGTGGATATCCTCTTGCAAAAGCTTGTTCAAGACTCTTGCCCACTGACAATTAAGTTCACCAACTCATCCTAGAAAAATTGCTACACACCTCACTGCTGATTGTCACTACGGCCAACTTCACCAGCTATGACCCGACACCAGCACCTACTCTACACTTCAAGCAATTTTGGAACTTCTTTTCTGCAATTACCATCAGAGCTGTTATCGTCTGAGTACATTGGATTATTTGTGTTTTTCTTATTATTTGTTGCATTTTTTTGATGTTCTAGATAAAAACTTTCCTCTTTCATTAATGTTCGCTCCATTTTTATCATTTCTTTCCTTGTACTCGCTACAGCATTATTTTACTATCTTTTTCTATGTTTGTGAGATGGATAATTAAATAATTGATTTTCAGACTCCCTTCCTTAATAACACATACATTTAAACTATCAATTTCCCTTTATAAACAACTTTAGCTACATTTCAGAAGTTCTGTTAAGAGGTATTTCTATAATATTTTCAGTTCAAACTAATTTCTAATGTGATTACTTTTTTTGACCTAAAAAATGTGTCAAAATGTATTTCCTAATTTCTGAACATGCCAGCATTTTCTAGTCAGGCTTTTATTATACTTATTTACAGTTTAATTCTGCTGTTGCCATAGAATATAACTTAAGTGATCTCAATCCTATAAAATATGTTAATACTTGCTTTCCAGCTCAGGATATGGTGAATTTTTAAATAAATGTTCTATGTGTAACTGAAAGAACATGTACTCTGGGCTTGGAGCCCAAAGCTCAGTGGTTAGGGCGCTAGCCACACAACGCAGAGGCTGGTGGGTTCGAACCAGCCCAGGCCTCCTAAACAACAATGATAACTACAACAAAAAAATAGTCGGGCATTGTAGTGGGTACCTATAGTCCCAGCTACTCAGGAGGCTGAGGCAAAAGAATCGATTAAGCCCAAGAATTTGAGGTTACTGTGAGCTATGATGCCAAAGAACTCTACCGAGAGTAACATACCGAGACTCTGTCTCAAAAAAAAAAAGAATGTATACTCTGCTATAGTTTAGTAATTGTTCTACATACACATGCATTAGGTCAAATTTATTGATTATATTAGTCTTATCGTCTATATGACTGACGTTTGGAATATGGATGGAGAGAGACACATATGGAGAAACATATATACAGAGAGACATATTCAAATCTCCCTAAAGTGGAAAGAACCTATCAAGTACCCAGCACAATGAATGAAAACAGACCAACACCAAGACATGTCAATATGAAATTTCACAACTCTAAGGAAAAGAGGAGTGCCTAAAATGCCCCAGAGAGAATGAAAAAAATTATACAAAGAATGAAGGATCTCTCGATAGCAAGAGGAAAAGGAAGTAATGCCTTGACAATTCTGAAGGAAAAGTATTTTCAATCTTGATAATTATACCTGGACAATCTATGAAATACCTATAAGGCATTCTCAAGACATGTGAGCTCTCAAAAACTTTATACCCACAATAGTGCATTCACTGAAATAAAGTGTAACTTCCTGGAAGATATTCCCACCAAAATGAGAAAGTAAATCAGGAGAAATAAATGTGATACAGAAAAAAAGTGACTCAAGCAAAAAGCAATAGAAATGAATGATGATGATAAAGGGAAAGGCCAAGGTGGGAGGATCACTTAACACCAGGAGTTCAAGACCAGCGTGGAAGAATCTGTCTCTACAAACAAGTAAGCAAGCAAACAAACAAGCAAGCAGAATGATCCCAAGATGGTTGCAGCCCAGCACATATACAGATTAACCATCTATTCAGATTGGAACTCATAAGGCTTTAGGAGACACTTCCTTAAGACAACATTTCAATGAATGTACTAGAATATACTTGGTGGACATTGATGTAACTGAGGAAGAGGCTAGGAATAAATTAGCAGTAAGTATCTAGAAAACCAAACCATCAAACAAAAAAGGATATTAATTAATTTCAGAAAAACCAAAAAGAAAAATAAAAGTCACTATAGTATACTACAGTTCAGTTGACAACTGCATTTATATAGTCATAGCAGTGTAACACAGAATAATGATCTGTACAATACTGTAACATAACATACTATATTTAGAGAATGTAAAGCTGATAGAGGATAAGGAGAGATGGTAGAGATGGGGAGAAAACTGGGTAGAGATGAGTAAAGACTATAAAAGAGAGCTAAACCTTCATCTTTCATAGGAAGAAGTCAATACATAATGTCTAACATTAAAAACTCAAGTAGCCACATTCAGAGATTATAAATCCTAAACAGAAAAAGCTAGAAGAATTGAAAGTAGTTACCCCTGAGAAGTAGGGGCTCAAGAAATATTATTTTTCAAAAATTAACTTTGAGGAAAATTATATGCACGTATAGTTGATGAATATAAAAACTACTATTTTTTAAAACTTAAAAAAGCGTGTACGCTGAAATAAAGTAAACAGTCAGCAATTTAAAAAATGTTTATGAAGTAATTTAAAATCACTTTCAGTATTAAGTATTTCTTTAGTTTTATGCATTAGTGCTTCTCAATAAGAAAAGTATTGGCTCCTTCTCTAATTTAACTCCTGAGTTATTTAACTCATATGCTATTTGCAGACATTGTCTCAACAATGGAATTTCAGAAACTCAGTTATTTCAGGTACTCACCAAGAAGCTGATTTCTGGGTTACATAGCAAATCTTGGTCAGCAAAAGTTCCAGTAGATACCCTCGGTGAGAGTCTCCCAACATATGTAATTCATCCACAACCACCATTCCTAAAAATATTTTCCATATACTAGGTTTTACAGAATTTCACAATTCCAAGAAGTATTTTAAAAGACTCAATATTATACTAGGCAGCTGTCACTTTATTATTTATTATTATTTATTACTGCAAGTAATGCAAATTTCAAACCATAAAACAAAAATAAAATTCCACATAAGGGGCAGGTCTTTTTTTTTTATTAAACCATAGCTGTGTACATTAATGCAATCATGGGGTACAAGGTGCTGGTTTTATATACAATCTGAAATATTTTCATCAAACTGATTAGTATAGCCTTCATGGCATTTTCTTAGTTATTGTGTTAAGACATTTATATTCTGCATTTAGTAAGTTTCACCTGTACCCTTCTACGATGGATGCACCGTAGGTGTGATCCCACCAATTACTCTCCCTCCACCCATCCAAGGGGCAATTCTTTTCCAAAATGTTTCAGGTATCACAAGTGGTCCTTTTACAATGTATTCCAGATCTAAAAATCAATGATTAGCTTATTCAGGGCTAATCAAACTCAGGGAAAACTGCCTCTCAATACTCAGGCATTTCTAAATTGGCAACCTTGTTGAAATAAACCATACAATAAAATATCAAAGGCATCTATTTCAGTAGTATATTGACTTTTCTATGGAAAACAACCACATTAATGATAAAACATTGCTTAGATAAAACAGAATCAGGTTAAAAAGATAAGAGATGACTTTAAGGGATTTTTTTTTTTAATACAGTAGGCTAGTGAGTCCCTCTACTATAAAACGTAACTATGATCATAATCCTCTTCCCTACATAAAGATTGAACCAATCTATACACTAGGAATAATGCTTAAGGATTACTGAAAGTTCAGCATCAACCAATACCTTCTTTAAACATTTTCATAATATCATATTCCACATACACTGGTGTCCCTCCCACAAATTTTCCCCACAAAAACCAACCTTTCTGACAACTTACTAACGACACAATGTCAGTAAGTCATGTCCAAATTGCACTGTATGATTTATTTTAACATTTATTCATTCATCAAAAAAAAAAAAATTTATTCTACCTACAATGTGCCAGGCACTGTGCTAAGTACAATAGACAGACGCTTACTAAGAGTCTACTACAATCCTCAAGATATTTAAAGTCCAACAGAATCCCAAGTAATAAGATAATTTTGATACAAATTGTGATTTCTCTCTCTAAGCTTCATAGAACAGAGCTATGTCTCATTAATTTTTGATTCCCACCCTCCATCCTTACCCTACCATAACTTTACCATGGTGTTTTTAAGTTCACCAAATTCTCACTGAGTACCTGATATTCTTGCTACTTCTGTTTCAACCTTTCTAGTCCTGCTGCTACCTCTACATAGTGGCCTTTCCTTATTGGTAAAAAAAAATGCATTAAGGTAGAAAATCTTCCTGGAGTGCTAAACTAAAATATGGTATCGGTTTCCATAGCTCTCCACCATTTCCATGTTAAATGGTAGTTACTGGGTCCAGACATCATAGCACCAAAATATGATAATGAACACACATATACACCAACTGCAGAGATGGCAGTGAACACAAATATACACTAACTGCGGAGATGGCAGATCCAGCGTCAGTATGTTTCCTTCTATTCCTGGTAAAATTTAGACAGAAAAGAAGAAATAAGAGGTGACTGAAGGCTCAAGGATATCCCTCTATGTTTAGTATGGCACAAAAATGCAAGGTCATGGAGTTAATGATTGAGGCAGGACACAAAACCTAACGCTCTTTTACACAGAGTAACATTACAGATGCCAATTCTCACCTCCAGAAATAGATGATAGGCAACAGAAGAACATGGGACATGTAGAAATCACAACAGCTCCTGTTCACTCCATTAAAAATAGTAATCAATAGAAAGAATGAGCTTATTTCTCATTCTCTTACCTAACAGATCCATCTTATTTTCCTCTATGAGGCGATTGATCAGACCATTGGCTCTCTCAATTGTACAGACTGCAACATCCAAGGAAGAGAAATGCCCTGTTGGAGAGGTGCTGCCCATATAGCCGTCCACTTTTATTCCTACTTCCTGAAACAGACTCTGAATTGAATAAAAAGGAACAACAGAGGTGAAAAAATTTGAAATTCCTGAGTTATACACTGGTTCTATCTCAGAACATAGACATAAGTATCTAAAGACATTTTATCAGATTTCTGTCAGGTGTTCCTGGCCAGGACACACTAGTTCTTCTTGGAATCATATACTAAAAATATAAAGCTTAAAACGGATAAAACTCAGTATAGAGATTTCTGTTATGACAGAGTTAAATAAAATTCTGCCATATTAATGACACCATTTAATAATCTAAAAAGTTTGAAGGGCTACTTACAAAAATTAAAATTGGAAAAAATCTAAGCTAATAAACAGCAAGAAACTAGCAATTTTTTTAATGTTAATATTTTAAGAAACAAATTTATACTTCATGAGGAAAATGGTCTCATTCTAGTAATGACCAGTTTTTTATGTAATGGAAGAAAAGTTTTTAAAAATCAAATTCAGTGGGGCTTTGAAGTTAATTTTTTTTTTTAGTTCAATTCTTTTTTTTTTAAGGCAAGCATGAAACAAAGTTTATTGAGAAAGAGAAAGGTAAGTTCACAGAGTAAGAGCAAGATACATTCACCACAGACAGTGAACGGGTCTCCATTGCCAGGGAAAGTAGGCAAAGAGACTTGTTAGTTTAACTCTTAACTAACATACCTTCTCAATAAAAGGAATCCTTTCATCATTTTGTTACTTTGGGTCTAAGTTGAGAGATGTTACCATGTAGGACCAGCTTTGTTGGCTATCTGGCCTCTGAAATAACTGTTAAAAAGATTTATAGAACCATAGAATTTTAGAGCTGTTCATGCAGTATAATTTTCCTGAGAAGTTATTAAGTTAACCCACAGTATTAAGGGTTAACATCCTCATTTTACAAATAAAAAAACTGAGGCCCAGCAGGTCATGTGCCTGGCCTGAAAACACAGTGGCAAAACTGGGACTAGCACCCAGAGTTTTTGAACAATCAGTACAATGATCTTTCCATTCCAACAGCACTTTTTTCACTGCAGAAATCAATATATTAAATTTGTTCTATTTAATCAAACACAGTATTTATGAGAATGCTTTAAAAATAAGTATCATATCACCATAAACCACTATTATTCATTTTCACAGGAGAAAAGAACAAAGCAGACCTTGAGCTTTACATCAGTAATAACGGATCTTGTCCTTCACCTCCTAAATAGTCCCAAGTGGTCCTCAACTAGGATGGGAGAAGCTTCCTTAAACACTCTTTCCTGTCTTTGCTTCAAACCTGTCCTAGTATTCAGTAAAATGCTAATTCTTAATGCTAATTGAAGTATTCTGTTTACTTCCTAAGGAAAAGTTTACAAAATTTTATACAATTTTCACCAATTACCCTTTTCATCTGATGGCTTCTTTCTTATATAACTGTTTTTAAAGTTTCCTTCTATAAATTTTTATCAGCCAACTGGTAAAGCTATATAGGATGCAATAAAAGAAACTTTCTTTTCCACTTGCTTTCATAATCCTAATTTAAATGAATAAAGCCAAGGTTGCCAATAACGGGCCTTTCATTATTTCAAACTTAGTTCAAGAATATTACCTGGAGGTAGTATTTCTTCTCTTTAGCCACAGAAACAAAGGGAAGAATAAACAAAACTTTCTTCCGCATTTCCAAAACCCTCTTCAAAATAAGTAATTCTGCAACAAGAGTCTTCCCAGCACTTGTAGGAGCTAAAACATGATTATTCCACAAGGTTATTAAAAACAAATAAGTAATATCAGGTATACTACATTAATAAATGTTCTAAGCCATATCTAGTATTACAGAGCCTAGGGCTAGTCATATCATTAATGTCCCAACTAGCATTCCAAAACATTATACCCAGAAATGTCCCTGACTTTGAAACACCTGTCTAAATAGTCTCATACTAAAAATATAAAGTCTATATTTCTTTATTTATAATCTCGGCAGGACATGGTGAATATTGTAGAGTACCAAGCTTATACCTAAGATCCTTTCCTTTAAATACCAAATGGTTAAAAGTCCTGTTTTGAGGAAGATGATGAACAGTTTTTTTTTTTTTGAGACTCACTATGTCACCCTTGGTAGAGTGCCGTGGCGTCGTAGCTCAAAGCAAGCTCAAACTCTTGGGCTTAAGCAATTCTCTTGCCTCAGCCTCCCAAGTAGCTGGGACTACAGGTGCCCGCCACAATGCCTGGCTATTTTTTTGTTGTAGTTGTCATTGTTGTTCAGCAGGCCCAGGCTGGGTTCGAACCTACCAGCCCCAGTGCATGTGGCTGGCGCCCTAATCACTGAGCTATGAGCGCCAAGCCAATGATTATGAACAACTTTAACATGTTGTGATAGAAGCTACAATGGAAGCTGAGGGAGAGGAGCTCTATAAGGAAGTTTATGGAAAGGAAATAGAACTTACGGGAAAAGAAGGAAGAAAGGAAGAAGAAAGGAATGCTAAGCATAACAGGCACCATGTGCAGAGGCCTAGAGGAAAGTCTGGCATGTCAGAATACAAATGTCTTCATACAATAACTAAGAAGATGCCATGAAGGCTATGTTAAACAGTTTGATGAAAATATTTCAGATTGTATATGAAACCAGTACATTGTACCCCATGATTGCATTCATGTACATAGCTATGATTTAATAAAAAAAATTTAAAAATATATATATTTTTAAAATACCAACAAATTATGCACTTTAAATGGGGGTTTTAAAAGTGACTTGTACTCAGTATAGCTGTTTTGAAATCATTTCATATTTTATAAAAGACGCTCTTGCACTGGAATGTTTATAGCTACACAATTCATAATCGTGGAAACAACCCAAGTGCCCATCAATACATGAATGGCTTAATAAAATGTGGTATATAGGCCCACATGAGAGAAAAACTCAATTAAATTCAAGTAGGGTGAAGGGGGGAAAGTGATTAAGTTCCCACCCGACAGGTACAGGCATGGGTATTTGACACATTTCCTGGGTGAAGAACACAACTACAACTCAGATTTTAACCTTACAAATGCAAACAATGTAACCTAATTGTATGTATTCTCATATTAAGCTGAAATTTGAAAAAGACACCATTCCAATAAAAAAAAAAACAAACAGAATTAAAAATAAAATAAAATAAAATGTGGTATATGTATGCCATGGAGTACCACTCAGCCATTAAAAGAAGTGGTGATCTAGTACCTTTTGTAACAACTTGATGGAACTGGAAACCATTCTTCTTCTTCATTTTTTGGTTTTTTTGTTTGTTTGTTTTTTGTTTTTTGTTTTTCAGGAAAAATGGTTTATTGTGAAGTTATCCTCTTTTAACATCTTTGATGTGAATCCTGGGTGAACCAGGATGGCCGCTTTCTGGCTCATTCAAAGATCCTCTTGCACTGATCTTGTTCACGTGTGTCTCTTCAGCATACAGCACCACAGGCTCTATGGTGGGAGACTTAAAGGGGCCTCTTCTTGTTTCCCTATCTGTTGTCGGATTTCTGCAGCCTCCCTGCACACCTTGTCATAGCAATAGGCACAAAGGACATGTTTCTTTCCAGTGACCACATTCAGGACATGTGTCAATATTGTTCTTAACTTTAATAAGCTTCCAAGGGTTTCTTCTCCTGCAACGGTTAACTTCAATGGTGCCTCTGTTTTGGGAGCTGCCATCCAAAAGATACTATCCCAAAGCCTGGAATTCTCCTTACTTGCACTTGTATCATTGTAGCAGACCCTGGACTGCTAACACTGGTCCCCACGGAGGACTGAGAAAGCCTAGCCGGCTTTGCTGAAGCTTCTACTGTAGTTGCTAGCAACAGTTTCAGAGCAGTCCCCAGGGCAGCCGGCCCAGGAGGAACCATCACCACCAGCATGGCCTGAGCCATTTTCCTCACCAGAAACCACAGGAAACCATTCTTCTAAGTGAAGTATCAGAAGAATGGAGAAACAAACACCACATATTCTCAATACTAAATTGGAACTAGCCAATCAATATTTATGTGCACATATGGAAGTAAAACTCAACAGAAATCAAGGAGGTAGGAGGGGGGAGGGGGAAGACACCTAATAAGTACAATCCACACATTCTGGATGAAGACCACACTTATAACTTTAACCTAAAATATACAAAAGCAAATTACATAACAAAGTGTATGTATCCCTGTAATATTCTGAAATTAAAGAAAGATTGTTCCACAAATCAATGAAAAAAGAAATGAAATTCACAGACATGAGTTTTATGTTCTTATGTTCCAATTAAGAAAGCAGAAGAAGGCATTGGATGGGGCATTCCTAATCACTGACCTCACTGGAGTCTATTTCAAACTTGATAAAATCAAACTCAGTGTATTTCCTTTTTCCAAATTCTTCAGTCATGTCAACACATTCATGAGGGTTAGAGGTGCAGACAAACCATCCAGGGTGGGCAGCTGACTCCAGCGTGTACAGGGAGCCCACCTTCGCCTTATAAAAAATGAAGGCATGGCGTGCTTTTTCACTCTCGGTAGCGAGTTCAGTCAGGTCCTTCTTCTATAAGGTAAAAGAAATTAATTAGATAACACAGGTTTTGGAAGGAAGAAAACAGTGTCTATGCTCTTGCACAGGAAAGGAAGAAAAGATGGAAGGCAGGTGGTCCTGGGGGATGCTGGGGTGTCAGCCTTGGTACTGGTATTTAAGGAGTGATAAGTAATCGTGCCTTCTCTTCCATCCCTCCACTCTCCCCAAATTAAAAATAAATTAACAGAGGGATGCAGGCATCAGATGGACACCAAAATATCGGCACTATTATTTTAAAGGTTGGGTTAAAGAATATGGCTTAGATCTGCATCCAAAAGTTGGCTTCATAAGGTTTCTACCCTCAAGTGAAAGGATGCTCCATCTAGGACCAGGTTGCAGAGCAGACATACAGTCCTCCAGTGGCTACCTCACACCCTCCAACCCTGTAGTGGCAGGTCAGGTCCTGACCCACCTGTACCACCTGCCACAGGGAGGGTCGCAGCAGGAGGGAGCAGCCCACACAGGGCAAGTTCTGGGCAGAGGCAGAGGCATCTGGGTGTTTTCAGCTCCTCCACCAAGCCCCCCCCCCCATTGTTGGGAGTCCCTTCCTGTCCCCTAGAATGAGCAATGAAGTAGGAAGAGAGCAGGAAAATCCTCTGATGGCACTTCCTGAAAGGCAGATTTCCATTTATTGAAAGCTCCATTTTATTGGACAAGATAAGAATTTGTAGGGAGAATGAGAGGCACTGAGGGTTTGGACCTTTTGCTCTAGGATAGTCATGGGTACAGGAATTTCTACCAGAACTCACACCTTCAGTACAAGGGTTGGCTTCCCTTGTTCTTCTTCCTCGCAACACAGACAATGTGCTCCTTTAGAGACTGCCAAGAGAATCGGACTTCCTTTTTCTTCAGAGCTTGAACTCAAGTCTGAGGCTAACACAAAGAAGATCTCTGGAAAAAAGACAGAAAAGGGGCGGTTCTCAGAATAGGAGAGAGTCCCTCCTGTCTGCTGGGGTTTCAGCCTGACTCATGGCCCCTCTCCATCTCACTGGTCCAACCTCCTCTTTTTCCAGAGCCTGGGGACTGGCTGCTTCCAGCTCTTTCACAAAGACTCCACTCCAATCTGGCCATTCTTATAGACCCTCCATCTGATCCCTAAGGGTCCCTGTGGCTTCTGCTCCCCACCGCAACCATTGCTGGGCAGGCGGGTAGCATGAAGCTAAGCCCACTTAGCTGGAGGTCTTTACCTGGCTGGGTGGGGACAGAAAACCCAGCCAAGATTTAAAGTCACCTGCATGTACACCCTTTTTATTTGGAACTGCCATGAGGGTCTCATGGTACAGGATCAATACTTTGTGATCCTGGTCTTCAATGCGGAATTGCTCTGGTGCCCGGGCATTCACTTGTGCACCTAGATCAAGATAACCAGATAGCAACACTTCACATTGAGAACGGAAGACTCAGCCCTTTCTACTGCCCCAATTCCATCTTGCTAAGGGCTTTCAACACTCCCCCTTTAAGACAGGAAGCTCAGGGCAGCGCCTGTGCCTTAAAGGAGTAGGATGCTGGCCCCACATACTGGAGGTGGTGGGTTGAAACACGGCCCTGGGCAAAAACTACAAAAAAAAAAAAAAAAAGAAAGAAAGAAAAGAAAGAAAGGAAGCTCAGCTGAAAGAGTGTAATAATAACTACATAACCCCAGCTTCCCATTTTAAGGACTGCCCTTACCAAGTGTTGGCTCTTGTCAAGTTTGGCTTGCATTAAGGACTCCTCCTCCCTTACCGAAAGCTCCTTATATAAGTTTTCCTCTCCTGCTTCTAGAGGGTCGAGAGACTTTCAGGCATGAGCCCACTCGCAGCCTGGCTGATCAATAAAGGACCCTTGCATGGCACAGTACCCGTAGCACAGTGGTTATGGCACCAGCTGACAGGACGGAAGCTGGCCAAGACCAGGTAAACAACAATGACAACTGCAACAAAAAATAGCCGGGTATTGTGGCAGGTGCCCGTGGTCCCAGTTACTTGGGAGGCTGAGGCAAGTTAATCACATGAGCCCAGGAGTTTGAGGTTGCTGTAAGCAACCTTTTATTTTTTTGAGACAGAGTCTCACTATGTCGCCCTCAGTGGAGGGCCATGGTTGCGGGGAGGAGTGTGACGCCATGGCACTCCACTGAGGGCGACATAGTGAGACTCTGTCTCAAAAAAATAAAATAAAGTAAAATAAAAGACCCTTGCTTAATTTGAACTCAGTGTGCTGGTGTTTCTCTATTCCACTTGCTTCGGGTATAACATTACTACACATTTAAGGGTCCAAGCCCCAGTTCTCCAGCCTGCCTGTGGGCTCAGACATCACAGCCACTCAATATTTCTTATACTCCCATGTTTTCTGTCTTGCTGAGATGAGCAATCTAGCATTGTCTATAAGCACGTGAGTTCCAGATTTTGACAGATGGGTTCAATCCAAGCTCTGTTATAGGACCTAGCACAAAATCTCTTCAAAACTCAGTGTTCTCATCTGTGAAATAGTATTAAATAAAAGCACCTACCTGGGAGAGAAGTTATGAGAATTAAAATGCTTACTCCAATGCCTAGTCTTTAGCCTGAGATTAGAAAGTATCTGAAGTGTAGCAAAGATTCAATACACGTAAGTCATTGTTCTTTTTAACTCATTCCTGTATCATACCCTCAGCATTGCATGGGGAGGAACAGACCCCTACACTGGCTGGACCAAGAGAAACATGATGGGGGGTGCAGCATCAGGAGGTCCCAGGAGGCACCATGCAAGGCTGAGCTGATACTACAGAGGCTCCTTCAAAAGGCTGCAGGGATTGCGCCTGGCCCTGGGGAGCCTCTTTCAGCTGGCAGGACCTGCCATAATAGTGGCCAGGGTGGGTTCCCAGAAAGGACCCTTTCTGACTGGCCTCTGACTGGGCAGGCCACACAGCCCTCAGCAAGGAACTCAGACATTTGTTTGATGGAGGGCAGGAGTTCATGCAAGGCCAGTGACTGCCAGGGCTGGTGGCTGTAAAATGACAAATATGCTAACATGATAACACAGTAACAACCACACTGTGTATGCCACACATTTAATATAGGCATCTGGGATAGGCAGTTATAACATAGACAGTGATTCGAAGGTGTCTTTCTCCTCTCGTGCCATAAGCATACAGCTTCTGACTATTGTCTCACTGTGGTGTGGCCTCCTGGTCTCTTTGTGCCCAGAGAATGGGGAAGGCTCCTCCTGGGACACCAGCGCTCCTGCCACCTCCTCCCTGCAGCCCCTTGGCTTCTCTGCACAGGGCAGTTTCCTCCTTGGTTCTGTGATAGTTTACACTTGTCACTCGTACCTGTGCACAGCTAATGGTGCCCTTGTCTCATCACCCTATAGCAGTGAGAGCTCCCCGGGAGCAGGTTCCACATCTTACAATCCTGTGACCCTCCACACCACCTGGCCCCAAGCATTATGAACACTCAGTGCTTATGGAAGAGATGCTTGGCCCCAGGTGACATCCTAAGTAACTCTACAATGATAAGGGCACAGAGGAGGTGTGTGTTTCTCGGCCCTCACTTGTATCGGAGTATCCTCAGGAGCTTTTCTGGGCCCCACCCCAGACATTCTGAGTGCCCGGGGCAGGTGCAGGTTGATGGAGAGCCACTGACCTAGGTCAACTCTGAGTCTTTCAACTCCCCACACTTTGGTGTGCAATGAGTCACATGCAGAGTGTGGCTCGGGAGCTCTGGGTGGTGCTAAGGCTTTGGCTCTGTAACAAGCCCCAGGAGCTGCTGTTGGTCTGAGGACCCGCTCTGAGGGGCATGGCCCAAGGCGGTGGTTCTCAGTCCCTGTTGTACACTGGGAATCACCTGGTGGATGACAGTTAAGACCATGGATGCCTGAGATTTTTTACTCAATTGGTCTGAATCAGAAATCACAAGTTTCACTTCTAGCACCAGCATTGTACCTTTTCACCTTTCAAATATTAAATATTTCTTAAATCTTCTCCCTTTTTTTACTTCTAGTTCCCTCTTCTCATGCCCTGATCTAGGCCCTCCTCATGTTTCACCAGCTCAACTGGTACTCTCACTCATCAGCACTGATGCCTAATCTGACGTTCGACTTCATTCCCAAGGCCTCTGCGCGGGTGCTGAGGTTCTAAGGCACTGGTAAGGATTTTCTGTGAGGAGTGGCTCTCAAACTTTCATGTATAACACAATAACTAGGAAGGCCTGTTAACAACAGCTACTAGAGCCTCAACCCAGAGTTTCTGCAGCAGGAACTCTGTGCTAGGGGTGAAAATTTTCTTTACTAAAAAATTTCTAGAAGCTGAGGCTGCTGTTTGTTGATCAGAGGACCACAATTTGACAACTACTGCTTCAAGATTTTAGGTCACAGACCAGACAAGGAGAAGTCAGGACAGGCCCACTAGTCAGGCTTGTGTGGATGGTTCTTTGGCAGGGCACAGTACAGACCAGGAGCCAGAAGCCTTGTAGCTGTGATAAGACCAGAAACACAAGCACTTCAGCAGCAGTGGCAGTAGCAGTGAGAACAGCTCTCACTGTGACAAGCGAGTCACTGGGCACCCTTAGACACCTACTCTTATTTGGTCCTTGCTGCCATTTTAACAGCCAAAAAAGTGAGACTTGGAGGCGGCACTTGTGGCCCAAAGGAGTAGGGTGCCAGCCCTATATGCCAGAGGTGGCGGGTTCAAACCCAGCCCTGCCCAAAAACTGCAAAAAAAGAAAAAAGTGAGGCTTGGTGTTCCCACATTAATCTATGGCAGAGCTGAGACTCTCAGCCCAAGGTTTTCTGTCCCATGCAGAGGGAAGTGATGGGCAGCCTTATGTCTGAGTTGGGCAGACAGATACTAAATTTCAGCATCTCTTGCTTACTACCTGTGTCACCTGGGGCAGGCAACCCCCCTCTCTGCCTCAGTTTCCACACCTGAACCATGGTAATGTTAACAACTTCCTCCTGGGTTTGTTGTGAGGGGTCCATGGTGTGTGTGAGGAAGGCTCCAGCTCCACAGACAGCCCCCATGAGCACTTTAGTCGGGGGGAGGGTAGGGAGGTCCCTGCACCTCACCAGCTAGCCACACACCTGTTTGTCATCACTGCTGTGAAGAGGTCAGGGTCACCAGCCTTTTGACTATAGTCAGAAGAAGCACCTGAAAGGTTCCCAGGCCCAACATCTTTCTCCTCCTATGCCTCTTAGCAGGGGTGTTACCTGCCCCTCCCTGGGGAGGCATAGACCCACCCTGGGCTCAGTTTTCTTATTGTTTCTCCCAATAGGATTTCCTTCCACAAAGGAACAGACTCAGCCCATAAAACACCCCTAGGTGTCACAAGTCTACAGCTCTCCTCCTCACCCAGGTCCCTGCAGCACCCTCTCCCAGCCCCACTCCCCTCACCAGGGCCTTACCTGAGGGGGCACAACTCATGGAGGGGATACTCAGGCCTGGCTCTGGGGGGCTTCTGGCCAGATCTGCAATCAAATAGTGAGGTTATCACGTGTAATTGGGATTTTCCAATAATTTGGGATATCAGGGACCATGTAATACCTCGTTTTGGGTGTTTGTACCTGAGAAATACCAGAGCAGAGACAATATTGGCATTAAATGGGTCAAAACACCAAAGGGTGTTTTGCTTCCCTGTGCAAAAACACTGGGAAATACAGATCAAACAGCTCAGGGGGTTGGCCTGCTGAGGCTTAGACAGACATTTAGGTCAAAAGCCTGCTCTTATTGTTCCCCTTGAGCCAATAACAACCAAGTGCCTTCCTCCAGGGAGTGCTCCAAAGCCCTGGCCTGGGTCGTTTTCTGCCCCTTCTCATCTGAGGCTTTTCTTCCTGGGCAGATTGGGAGGGAAGAAATGCGCTTGGAGGATGTGGGACCACCCAGCTGGAGGCCAGGACTTCAAAGCCCTGAGTCTTTAGGTGGAGATGACTCATTCATCTGCCACTTGATGCCCCTGGCCACTGGGAAAGCTTCCTTTGCCTTCTAGGATTTCTCTGGTCTAATCTATTACCCAGGAAAGATCTAAAGTTCATGTCATGCCAGCAGGGAGGAGCTGGGTCTGTACATAGCACCTAACAAGGTCCTCCTTTATGAATTATACTTTGGCCCTGACCTGGATTTTCACAAGAACCTCACCATTTTCACAGTCCATTTTCACTCCTGAATTCTCCTCCAGCAAGGACATTTGTGATATTATTGCTCAGCAAGAGATGGGATGAAATGCAAGACCTAAGTGGACAGAAAGGGGACCAGTTAGGGCACCTTCTGACCCCGAGGCACCTTGCCAGAAGTCTCTTATGCTAAATATGCCACCAGCCTTGTTCTCTGCTTGGAAATGCTCACTGCATCCGGGAAGGCCTTGCGGGGTCAGACCCTTCTGTCCATCAGTCCTTCCAAACAGTGTTTTCCAAACTGTGGCTCACAAGATAACACATGGATCGTGATATGATTTTTTGTGGATTTGTCATTTGTTAAACATGAAAAATGGGATAGAAAAGTTCAAAGTGTATTGCTCTAGTCCTAGGGCTGGCAAACTGTGACTGACCAGCCAAATCTGACCTGCTGAATGTTGTTGTTGTTGTTTTAATAAAGTTTCACTGGAACACAGTCATGCCCTTGTTGACATAAAATCCATGGCTACTTTGGGACCACAATAGCAGAGTAGAGTAGTTGCGAGATCACTGGCCTAGCAAAGTCAAAAATACTTACTATCTGAACCTTTCCAAAAGAAGTTTGCTGATTCTCTGTAGTAGCCTCGTCTTTTCCCAATAAAAAGCATTTTCTTTCCAACCTCTGATCATGAAAAACTGGGCCTCCAAAGGTCCTGGGGGATCAGTTCCTATTATCTTAGAGTAAAATTATTCATGTGACTCATTTCATGGGAGGGGTTGGAGGAGAGATATTTAGGATATATATAAATTTTGCACACCCAAGCTTCATAGACAGAGAGCTTTCTCCAGCATTGGTCCAGGTCAACACAGTGAAGGAAGTAGGGCAAGGGTTCCCATTTTGTACACAGAAAATCTGAAGGTAACAGGGGCGGGCATTTTGCGTAGAAAGCCAATCCTTTGAGAATTGCTTAGAAGTGATACAAAGGGAACTAATATATTTTTGCAAAAACTAAGATGGCAAGGAAGAGCTTCAGGGCTGGACAGCAAGGACAGTGAGCAGGAGAGGATGTGCACCTGGTGGCTCTGGCAGGTAGATTTGACGGGCTCAAGACAAGGGTTATCTGCTCTTTGGTTTTAAGTTGTTGGTTGTTTTGCTGTATTCCCTGCATACACAAAGCACAGCTGCCTTCATAGTTTTCGGGCAAATCAAGGGACAAAGGCCACGTGTGTTGGCTCACGGTGGCTTCATTTGTCCCTGTTACCAGATGAAGAGGGTCTGACTGCCTGTCACTGTTGGCCTATATGCAGAGATAGGTCCACCAGGCTTTTTTTGTCACAAGGCCAGGATTCTGGAGACCAGAGTAGCTTCTCCAAGACTGTTCTGATCTTCTAGTTCCAACATTACAGTTTTATACGTTTAAGTTCAAAGTGAAGATCATGTTAACCCTCATCTTAAATAATAATTGGCAGAATCCATGACCCATAGTAAATAATAATCAATATAACCTATGACCCAAAACAATATTCTAATTCAAAAGTTAATCGCCTAAATCAATCCACCTAAATTACTCAAGATAGGCATCTTTAGGGTGGCAGTGAGACAGGGGATGAAGGTCAGGCAGGACTTAAACCCACCAGACCAGCTGTGTCATGTCTGCCCCAGCCTAACAGACTCCGTCTTATTCTAACTATATGTGCTTTCATAACCCTGGTCTTTGGGAAACTGAGGTGGGAGGATCACCAGAGCCCAGGAGTTGAAAACTAGCCTGGGCAACATAGTATGATACCATCTGTACAAAACATAAGTTTTCAAATTAGCCAGGCGTCATGGACAAAATTGTGGGTTACATCCTGTTTATGACTAGCAAGACTTCTTTCTTGGAGTTGCTTTTGTGGTTTTTCTGGATCTTGTAACAACTGTTCTCCTCCTCTTTAAGGACACCTCTTGCTCCTTTGATTAACTTATAATCTTGGTTAAAGCTTATTGGGTTGACTTAAAATGATACTTTAGTTTAAAAGTTTAGAAGTAAAAATGTCTGCTAATTGTCCTTGCTAAAGTGTACTTCATTCATTTTCAGTCCTTTCTACTCTTTCCTCTCTGCTGATAATGGAGTTTTGGCCAATCAACGGTGGCCAGCTCTTCAAACTCTATTTAAGTAAAGCATATGCTAAGCTGAAACAATACAGCTGTTTCTGTACCTCACCTTCATTTCCTGTACGTCACATTGTCTTTTCAGTCCATGAATCACCTCCACATTAGTCTCTCTGAACTTCTTTTAGTTCAACTACTCAGTTTGTAAATTGTTCTTTACTCACTTAAACTCTACTAAATTTAATTTTTATCAAAAGTAGGTTCTGAGACAGTGCTCTTGGAGACCCCCAGGAGCACCAAGAGTCCAAGTGAGGTGCTGGCTGCACCTGTTCACTCTCACTGCAATCAAGGCTTCTGGGTAAGTCCTTTCTCAGATCCTCAAATACCACTGATCTGTGTTTCTTTAACTCTGGATTTCTTTGGGAAAATTTTTGATCCTAAGCGTTCAAAAATTGTGACCGAACTAAACTGGATCTGGGATCAGACTGGATCTGGTAATTAATTATCTTAGTTCCAGTTAGAGGCCTCAAATATCTGGATCAGACAGAAACAGTAAATGGCAGTACTTCAGGGGGCACAAACTCTAGCTTTCAGGAATTTGCAGGAATTTCTATGTTCTTTCCCTTTGTTCCTTTTTTGTGTGTGTTAAGTAAGGAAAAATCATTGCCTAAGATGATGATGGAGATCTGAGAGCTAAAGTCTGGATTTAATGTGAAAATAGGATCCTTAGTCTCTGAAGAACTGAGTACTCCACTTTCTAGCAATGCCTACCTGTGCATGTGTAAGTATTGGCTCCTGAAAGTGGAAAATGCGTATAGAAATGACAATATCTTACTAAAAACAAAACTGTCGCCTACCTATTAATTGCTTAAAACAATAAAATAGGTAATTAAAGGATTAATAGTTTGAATATAAGAATAGTAATTTTTTTTTTTTTTTGAGACAGAGCCTCAAGCTGTCACCCTGGATAGAGTGCCGTAGCATCACAGCTCACAGCAACCTCCAATTCCTGGGCTCAAGCGAGTCTCTTGCCTCTGCCTCCCAAGTAGCTGGGACTAGAGGCGCCCGCCATAACGCCCGGCCATTTTTTGTTTGCAGCCGTCATTGTTGTTTGGCGGCCTGGGCTGGATTCGAACCCGCCAGCTCAGGTGTACATGGCTGGCGCCTTAGCCCATTGAGCCACAGGCGCCAAGCCAAGAATAGTAATATTTAAGAGTCAGAAAATAAAAGATTCTTTGCAAGAGCTGTAGGAGACCAGATGACTCAAGGGAAGGAGATACGAGAATTAACCTCTGAACATTCTGTGATTATAAGAAACATCCATGACATAACCTCTCAATAACACCTTGGTGATAAGGATATGGGGAAGAGATTCAGCTCTCCTTAACATGAGAGCACAAGAGCACGAGCATGAGTGCTTGGCAGTCTCCACACCTGTGATGCAAATAGCCACGGGCTCACTTCTAGAAGTAACTGGAGAGGTTAGTCCGCATTCATTCACTCATTCTCTTACAGACTCTGCTCACTCTAACTCTTTTACTTCTGCTTGGAAGACACCTGCTGGGCGCCCTTCTATGTAGACTGCTAAGATTCGCTCCCCTACTAAGACTGTTTCTCTTCCTCAAAGACCGTCTCTCTCTCTGTCTCTCACCTGCTAAGATCAATTGCCCTTCTGCACCTAAGGGGAGTCGATGCCGAGCAAGGTAGCACAGCGATCCATGCCCAGGCAGTTAGATAGGCTGGGGCTGGAGACTTGGCCAGTCCTGGGCCCTGACAAAGAGTAATTAGAACTACTTCTGTCTATATGTCTATGTGTGTATGTATCATTTGCATGCGATATTTTACTGCCAAATTACATGAAAAGCACTGTAATTGGCTTAAAATAATAAGAACTTAATTAAAATTTTACCAAGAAGATAGAAACTAATTGAAATGATTTTTCATTCATGTGACTTTAAGAATACAATAATTGATAGCGTTTGTCCAGGTGGTTTTTTTAGCTGGCCGGGGCAGGGTTCGAACCTGGCGGCTTCAGTGTATGTGCCCGGCACCCTACCTACCGAGCTATGGGAGCTGCCCTACTCCTGTTTTCTAATCTGTTTTTCTTTTTCGAGTAACACTTTAGACAGGATTGGTGGTTGGTGGTTACTTGGCATTTATTCCATACATAATATGCTATTAATACGGAAAGAAAAGATTTTACTTTGAGCAGAATAGAAAAACAATGGCTTTTTTTTTGGGAGATGATAAGGTCAGATTTTGGTTATGTGGGAAATAAATTGTATCATGCTAGCCAAAAATAATTTTCAAGAATAAGTATGGGAAGAGAAAATATTGACATTGCTTAGCTCAAGGGTATGTTGTGGTGGACATTTGCTATTTATTTATTTATTCCTGTATTCCTTCATTCATTCATTTATTTGTCCATTTATTTACTTCCTAGTGGGAGTGAGGGTTGCATAGGACATGAATTCTCTTTCAGTATACTGCTAATTTTCTGTTTTGTCAGTTCCCCTGGAAGTAGGCACAAATTCTTTATCGGAGTTCTGTCAGTGAGACGCATTGACTCAAGTGTAACTGACACAAAAAAATCAGGGACAGTGGAGAATTTCTCAAGAGGTAGTATAATTTTAAGCAACACCGAATTTTCGGGGATAGAACCAACAGCTGTGCTCTGGAAGCATCCTGTGTCCAGGGTCACAAGTGTGGGTGGAGCAATCTGTCTACCCAGGGCTCAGTGGCCACAATGGGTCCAGGAAGAGCTGTTCTGTGCAGTGGTTTTGGCAATGGTTGTGTGCCTAGCCTCCTTTTGTTTCTGCCTCTTTTATAAGCTTGGTTCTTCTTCCTTCTTGTTGATTCTAAGACTTACCTAATATTCTTTCATTAAATACATTTCTGTTTAAATCATCCACAGCTCCTAAAAATTGTAATTAATAACTCTACCTTACAAAGCCTCATTTCAATACTTTTTCATTGATTTAAGGCTTTGCTTTACCTATTGTGTAAGATGCTATGGTAAAATTAGAGTATAATGACATTTGTCAACTCTGTAAACAAACTAAAAGCTATTGTATTTTATATTTTAAACAGGTGAAGTTTATGGCCCATAAATTATATATCAATAAAGTTT
>CAUYRH010111714.1:0-12129 GCA_963574655.1 Perodicticus potto
AGAGGGTCACCATTTCTAATCGGTCTAAAACCTTTGTATCCTTAAAGAACCAGATGACAGCTCGCCCACCTTGCTATCAGAAGTGTTGGGAGATAAAGTCCCAGGAGGACCCCTAGATGTGTGGGGCACAGGAGTTGTTAATGGCCGCGCTGGGCTCTATCCGCCATGGGACGATCTTCAGGTGTGTTCCCCCTCTCTGAGGGTCTCCGGAGGACTGAGCCCTAGTTACCCAAACTGTGACCTGCTCTGTGACACACCCCTAGCGGCATTGCTCTCTTCCCCATCTTCTACCCCACTCCTTCCCAGCACTCTCTGGAATCATCTCAATTAACTATTGGGCCCTGATTCTTGTCTCTGATGCCTTCCTTAGTGTAACGTACAGCTCCCCGATTCTTGTCTCTGATGCTTTCTTTTGTGATTGGGCTCCCCGAGGCTTGTCTGATCCCAGCTTCAGAACAACACCCCTCTTCCTACGGCACAAGGGACACAGCACTTGATGAAAGCAAATTTGTCGATCAACTCAGTGCTGTGGGATGAAGCAAGCCCTGGCGGACTTTTCTGGGAGATGATTTCAATGGAATATTGAATACAAGCGGAACTTTATTCTCAAGTATAAAATTTCTTCTTGTACTAATTTCCAAGAAAGTTTTAAAAATATCGAATGGTTTGACAGATTCTTTCTCCCATCCCTGACTGTAACCTCCACAGCTTATTTTCCCTATCACTTTGATCCAGGTGCTGTTAACTCTCCTCCTGTTTATGAATTTCAACCTGCCTTCTGCCTCGGGCACACACTGACAGCAGAATTAATAGGGCTGGTGCCTAATGGGGGAGCCCAGGTGTCCTCAGTGGGGGCTGCAGACTGACAGCCTGAGGAGCCCTGAGCCAGCCCCTCACTCCTTGCAGAGCGGCGTTATGCACATTACATCACCTCTGTTTCCTGGCAGTGTCTAGAAAATCTGATTAGAAACCCATCCAAGGTAGGATTTTTCCACTGCCCTTGTAGTCCATCTTTTTCGTGGCAGCAGACATTTGGCTGGGGCACGGTGGTGAGGGTGAGGGGCTCAGTCTCCCCGTGAGTGCACCGAGGGGCTCAGCTGGGGAAAATAAACGCCTGCCTTGGAGTGTTCTCACTTGGTTCTCTTAGGACCTTTGGGGTGATTCAAAAATTTGCATTTACTTACCTCGTGCTCCTTTTATAAACCCTGGTGAGGGGGTGAAATAGGTAAGATTTTGTTGTGACTCTTTGGCCAGAGATTTGGGCAATGCCAGTCAGTTCCAGGCAGGGTTGCCAACGCACTCTACGTGACATATGTTTACTTTCAGTCCCTCATTTGAGTTTGTCTTGGGTCCGGTCCCGCGTCTTGTGCTCATCTTCCCATTTTTAGTGTGCTTATTGATCAGAGTTTTCAAATATGAAATTGTGCACAGAATAGTTCTTACCTGAACGTGGATTTTTCTTTCCCTCTGCTCTCCCCTCTTATTTGTCTATCTTTCGAAATTGTTTTAAAATTATTATGGGTACATAATAGTTGTATATTTTTATAAGGTAATATGATTTTCTGATATCAGCACACAGTGTGAGTGAATCACATTAGGGTGACTGCAATATCCATCACCTCAGGCATTTATCATTACTCAGCTATCCATCCATCCATCTGTCAATTCATCCTTCTATCCTTCCATCCAAGCCACCTATTCATCCATCCTTCTATCCATTCATCTATTCATTTCATCCATCTATCCATCTATCCATCCATGTATCCATCCATCCATTCCATCCACTCCATCCATCCATCCATCCATCCATCCATCCATCCATCCATCCCATCCATCCATCTATTCACCCGATCCTTCCATCCATCCATCTAGTCACTCCATGCATCCATCCTTCTATCCATCCATCCATCCATCCTTCTATCCATCCATCTATTCACCCCATCCATCCACCCATCCTTCTATCCATCCATCCCATCCACTCCATCCATCCATCCATCCCATCTGCTCAATCAATCCATCCATCCATCCTTCTATCCATCCATCTATTCACCCCATCCATCCATCCATCCATCCTTCTATCCATCCATCTATTCACTCCATCTATCCATCCATCCATTCATCTTCTTTTAGGATCACTTTCTCTTTCTTTTACAGGTGTGTAGGTATTTTAGTTCTAGGAAGAAAATTAGAAACTTTTTAGAAATATATTTTTGATGAGATTTCAAGAGATACCTGCTGAATAAATTAATCACATGGGGAATGGATCCTGGCAGCTGACAACTTAGATCCTTACATTCACACACCTGTCCCCTTCACGTGCACCTACATTTTGGGTGCTATACTGCTACAATTGCATTGAGCTGCAGAGATTGAGATAGTTGCATTTGAATTTGGAGACCTGAGACTTCCTTCTAAGTTCATAATCATACATGAAAGGCCTGGAGGAGCTGTCTGCTTTCAGATGTGCCCTAAGGAAGAGACTGTGTGTTAGGGACGCATCGGGAAGGTTATGGATTAGTCCTGGCTCTGTTACTAAGAATCAGTGATTACTTTTGTTTCAGGGGCCTTATTTTCCTTATCTATAAAATGAGGAGGTTCGTATCAGTGGCCTGTACAGCCTACCATCAAAAAACCCATGACCTGGCGGCGCCTGTGGCTCATCGAGTAGGGCGCCGGCCCCATATGCCGAAGGTGGTGGGTTCAAACCTAGCCTCGGCCGAAATGCAAAACAGAAAAATAGCCGAGCGTCGTGGCAGGTGCCTATAGTACCAGCTACTCGGGAGGCTGAGGCAAGAGAATCAGCTAAGCCCAGGAGTTAGAGGTTGCTGTGAGCTGTGTGATGCCACGGCACTCTACCAAGGGCAATAAAGTGAGACTCTGTCTCTACAAAAAAACCCAAAAAACAAAAAATCCACGACCTTATCTTTCTCTAAAGAATATGAAGAGATGCCTTTACATTTCTCTTTATAAAAATGTCCAGTATTCTTTCAACAAAGAGGAATTTTCTGACGTGGTTACTAGGACGATTCTGCATCATCCTTCCCCTTGACTCAGGGGCCTCTCCTATCAGCTGCATTGGAAGAGCATGGTTTCTACTCTTGCACTGTGGCTAATTACATTGTAAGCCGAGGAGAGAAGAGCAGAGATCCTGTTTCCTAAAATATTTCTTAGGGGTGAGGAGGAAACTAACTTGCTCTGATGTTTTGCTGTCAGGGAAGCACTTACTGAATCCCTCACCACACACCTGCTCACACTTACTCTTCCCCAGCTCCACAGTTCTGCCTCCAACTCCAGTGGGCTTTCCAGATGGCTGCCTTCGCCAAGTATGCTGCGGCTTTCCATAGTAATCTTTACCTCCTCCCCTCCCACACACAACATGTTTCCTACCTACTTGGCCTTTACATTTTTTTCTTTTAAGATTTAAAAATAGTAGCTGATGGTTCTGATTTGTCCTCTCACTCATACCTGACACTTGTGCTTTATTTCTGAATCTCAAACACTGCCACTCTTTGGTAGAATTTTGCTTCAGGAGATCAATGGGCAGAGTTCTATCAGTCAATGCTAGCTCAGTGCAGTGGTAAATCCACTATAATTTCCCTTGGTTTTTATTCATTTACGACCCCAATGTGTCCCTTGGTCCACCCCTTTTGGGTGACCTGTGTTAGAGCAGGAGAGACAATTGTGGGGGCCACCTCAGAAAATAGGCACATCCTTCCCATCAGCGCATGCTGCTTGTGGCTCTGAAGCCAGGATAGGCCTGCTTGCTTGAAGGATTAAAGGAAGGATTTGTGGAACATGGTAGGTGATGTTTATTACAATCCTCCAAAGAGTGCCAGCCACTGAAATGAAGGTGGGCAAAAGAAGCTAAGTGTAACTGGTCTCGTGTTACGAGTCAGTGACCTGACAAGATGACACTGTCGAATTGATTGTTCCATGGTAGATGCCCCCAAGCCACAGTCATCACAATCACAGCCATCCCCACCAACACTACAACCATTTCAGGCTGACGAACATCACCCTGGATGCGGCGTGATCACCCCTCCAAAACCAGCACTCTACAATCGCGACAGCACTTCAAGTTTTTCTCAGAGCATTGTGGCCAAAATTTTATGATGAAGTAATTACTTAAATAGTATCGATTAAATGATTAAGATCAACATTTAATTATCACAACACATTTATGAGCTAAAATGTTAACTGCATTTTACATGTCTAGAAAGTAAGGGGCAGTAGTGTCACCCAGCTTATGGAATGGAAAGCGACCTGCTCATGTGCCCCAGCAAGGATTCTACACAAAGTCTCTCTGTGGAGGTGTGGGATGCAGGGAGGAGTCTGTGGATCCTGGGGGTGTGGGGACAATGCCATGGCAGGAGGAGCTGCTGTGTTCGCACAGCGGCCGTCTCCAGGGCAGGCTCTTGGGCTACTGGCCTGGCCTTCTGGAGCATGTCCCGTGCTCACTTGTGTCGCCCCAGGTCACAGGTGCTGCGCTAAATGAAGAAGGCCTGTGCCTTGCACTGTGCCTTGGCCTACAGCCACAAATTTTAGCTCAGGCTCAGAAATTTTAAATACTGGCATTGCTCCAAAAAAAGATACGGCATGATCTCACACTAAATATGTCCCGTTGTATCTCAAATAGAAAGCTCCCTATTTCTCTCCTTGATTTTCTGCTGGAATTACCCCCTTCCTAAGTTTCTTATTCAGAAAGGGAAATTTTGAGCTCACCGTTCCTCATTCCTGCAGTTTCTTGGGAGCTTCTCCCTTTAGTAAGCTGGACAGACCACAAAGCTCCTTTCTGTACTGTGAAAACATCCCAGCGCACCAACTATTTTCATCCAGATAAGCCCCCCATGCACAGTCCTGCCTTGAACCGGCCCCCTTTCCCTATCTGGAGGCTGTGCTCTCTGCCAGCGTGTGGAGCTCAGCCTTACTCCCTGGGGGCTGTGTTCTTCCTCTCCCCACCAATCCCTTCTTCCAGAACTATACAAAGGCATCTCCGGTTATCTGTCTTGATTATTTCTGGACCATCAAGTCAGATTTACTCTCAAGAGAAGTGTTTTGACCGCATCGAACCCTCCTCTCTGCAGAGCCCGATCCGGATAGTCATGTACATCACACTGCACAATATTGCTGAAGACTCAATTTATCTCAGCAGGCTTTGCTGTGAGTTGGTTTTAGGTTATGTCTGCATGTGTGATTGAACCACTGGAAAGCTTTAAATGCTGTACGGAGTCAGGGAGAAGAACAGGCTATGTACCAGAAGGAAGAGGCCCCTGTAAGTGGGGAACCGAGCAAATATTATTCCCTAGAGATGCGCGGCCTATGCTGGAAAGCAAGGCCCCAGGAAATAAAATGGACTTCCTTCCTTTTGTCTAACCAAGCTGAAGGAAAAATAGTTTTAATTCAGTTTTAAAATAGCGTGGGAAAAACTGGTGGAAATTCAGAATAGCCAAGGACCCGACCTAAAAAAAAAACAAGAAAAAAACCAAGTTTAATCAAGAGTGAGACAAAAAATAATAAACTAGTAAAGACCTGATTTAAAAGTTGAGTTCTGGCTGTGTGCAGTGGCTCATGCCTGTAATGCCAGCATTCTGGGACGTCAGAGGATCCCTTGAGCTCAGGGGTTTGAGACCAGTCTGAGCAAGAGTGAGACCCTGCCTCTACTAAAAATTGCGAAACTAGTGGGGCGTTGTGGTGCACGCCTGCAGTCCCAGCTACTGGGGAGGCTGAGGCAGGTGGATTGCTTGAGCCTAGGAGTTTGAAGTTGCTGTGAGCTAGATTGGGGCCATGGCACTCTAGCCTGAGTGACAGTCAGACTCTGTCTCCTGCCCCCACCAAAAAGTTCAGCTCTGTCAAGCTAGTTTAAGCATCAAGACTGTACTCAACAGAGTGCTCTTTTTTCTTTTTGCAAATAAGTTAAAATTTGTATCTTGTCACTCTGGTTGCCCTTTTTGTCACTCAGGTCTTGCCTATTCTGAAGCCTGAGGATCCAAACGAAAGGAAGCCTCCCATTGTAAACTTAAAAGTGGGTGAGGGTCAGTATTGAGCTCGTCTGTCACACAGGATCTGGGTGACCGGGGGAAGACAGAGCCGCAGCCGTGTGCAGGACTGGCCAGTGGACGAGCCGCTGGCTACTATAGCGTTCCAGGGTCCCGGCCAGTTACCAAGTTAAATGGTTCTGTGCAGCTGATCGCGTGTCAGAAAGTGCCCATTGGAGGAGTTCTTCAGTGACTGACTCGCCACTGCGTGTATGGAGCAGCACGATTATATCAGCACAGTTACTGTATTATCATTACTGTGCTTTTCTCTAGACCTTCTCACCGCCGCTGCCTTTGCCTTCCAGTTGGTTTCAGACAGCCCTAAGTTTCAGATATTATTCCCGTAAACGAGAACGTTCTCCCTTTTCCTTTGTCACCCCACTTTTATAAAACTGGGATCTCTTAGTTTACCAACTAGGGATTCATTTTAGGCACCAGGAAAATTAGGGAACTGACTCAGTCATATTTTCCCATAAATGGCAATGTGAGCTGTCCTGTGATATATTTTTAGATACTGGATTAGCCTCAGAATGTGAGTTCTGTGCTGTGGGAAAGAATGACATGACCCTACTCAGATGTGAACTCTGCTTTCTGTTACCATGGTTACCATTTGATCAGCCTAACTTGCCTACTTGGAAAATAAAAGGAAAAAATCAAAATAGCATTCTCAATGGAAGACAGGGGTCAAGTTATAAAATATGTTGTCCTTTAAATGAACAAATATGGACCGTGTGTGGACAGCAAGACACAGATGAATGCAGGGTGAAAAGGAGCAGAGATACATTTTGCCAGAAAACACAAAATTTGGATTAGTCTTTAAAATTTATAATTTAAGGGATGTAGACTGCGGAGCTGCTCAGCAAAAGTGAATAGCCTGCTCACCTGGGTCTTGTTGCCCTTTTAGAGCTTCTATATCTCCCGGCCCAGTATTTGTTATCTGAGTGACTATCTGAACTGGAGCCTATTTCCTTGACACTATTAAAAAACACTGACCTTAAAGTAAAATAAAAATAGGCTTTAATAAAAGCTATAAACCTCATCTTAGAATGCTCTAATTCTGAAACATTTGAACATTCTTGGTTACTACTTAGTAAGCTTTCACATAGCCTCTGCTTTTGAGAACAGGTGTCTATGGCACCAATAGCAAATTCTTGTTTTTTCAAAATGACTTGTCAGTGATTAAATCTTAGGAAAAAAAATCAACACATAGGTACTTGCAAAAAACAGTCAAAAGTCTATATGCCAAGGCAATCATTCACGTTGAAGAGTCTCTGGTAATCCTCGTTTAGCATTTTCATTTTACAGAGTGGACCTGACCCCCTTATATCAAAATCGATATTTGACTATATTTTATGCTTTAGGTTCTTCTTTAAGAACTTCCTATCCTGGTGAATAGGAAGAACAGATCTTGAGAATCTGGTTTCTGCTTTCCTGAAATGATAAACTTCAAAATCCCTCCATGATTGGGTTGAGAAGACCAGCCCACACTGTGTCATTTTTTGACTGTGGCCTCTGTGCATTTGTGCATGGGAGACAGCAGGGCTCTGGCTCCCTGTGGAGTGGAGATGGGAAAGGGCTTTGATTTCTCCTTGGGGGGGAGGACATCAGCCCTAGATGTCAGCCTACGTCTTGGAGGTTGAACCAAGATTTCCTTTCATAGGGTTTGATGGCTTTTATTCAGGAAGCAGTGGTGCTGGACAGTTCCATCTCAAACACGCCCTGAGTGGCCAGGAGGGGGCCCAGGATTTGGGGGTCAGAATAATAACAAAGGTGATGTAACCATGATCTTGGACAATAAATTTCTTCTTTGATTGCTCATACATTTCAAATTGAGACAATATATTTTTAATTTTTTTACCTCACCCTTATTCGTTTTTGCAATCTTGTTCAATAATAATCCCAATTTTGGAATTAGGATTTTTGAAACAGTGTCAGGAGTATGAGGAGTGATCAGGAAGTTAGATTTTTCCATCCACACTCGGCTTGTCCGAGTACAAGGCATTCAATGCACTCAGCACATGCTCACTGCTGCCTTTTCCAGGGCCTGTGATTCCACCACTCTTTTGTTTTGGTAGAGCTACTCCAGGACCTGTGTGTGTGTGTCTAGAAATCATTTATTTATTTTTTGTTGCAGTTTGGCCGGGGCTGGATTGGAACCTGTCACCCTTGGTATCTGGGGCCAGCACCCTACTCATTGAGGCATAGGTGCCACCCTAGAAATCTAAATTTTAACAAGCACACTGGATGTTTCCAGGGCACATAGTAACTGAGAAACACATCTAAATAGAGAGCTTCTATTTTGCATTTTTCTGTTTGATTAAGGACATTGTTCCCACTACCCTTGTGGTGCCACAACCCTCCTCAGTCTGCAGCGGCATCATGTAGCTGTGTGACTGTGCACGTAGATTCTGCAGTTCCCGTGTTCAGACAGGTGCGCCAGGGGCACATTTTCTTTGTTCTGTATTGTCTGGAGCCTCAGGAAGACTTGAAGGCTGATGGTGACTCTGCTGCTTCAAGCTGATCCTTTTGAAGTTTCTTCACTCACATGCCCCGGAGCTGGTAGAGACTGTCAGCCAACACTTCAACTGGGCTGTTGGCTGTGTCTTTGCCCATGGGATAATTTGGGCTTCCTCACAGCATGGCAGTGAATTCTAAGAGTGGGTATCTCAAGAGAGCAAAGGGGGAGCATGTGTTATTTTGTAACCTAGCTTGGAAGTCACCTGATGTCACTTTTTAAAAAACATTTCTATAAATTTTATTATATTGTACACAATTTATATTAACACAGTTTTACTCAGAAAAATAATCTATTGCTTCTTATTTGACTTCACTTTTCATGCAATAAAGCATATCAAATAAACCTAATTATTATTTTTTAAATTTAATTTTTTATTTAATCATAACTGTAGATTCATGGGGTACAACGTAGTGATTTGATATACAATGTGGAATACTTAAATCAAACTGATTAACATAACCATCACCTCACTTACGTAATTTTTGTGGTAAGACATTTGTAATTTACTCTTAGTTGTTTTGAAATGTAGCCATGCTTTGTGCACATTAGGCGAGATCCCACCACATGCCCTCCCTCCTGCCTCCACTCCCCTCTTCCTTTTCTGCACGCCCCCTTGTTAGATCACATTTGTGTCTTATCATTTGTATGAATGTGTGTTTATTTATTGGTTTCATAAGGGTATCAAGTACACCAGATACTTTTTTTTCCATTCTTGAGATACTTTACTAAGACGAATATGTTCCAACTCCATCCAGGTAAACAAAAGATGGAAAGTCTCCCTCTTTTTAATGGCTGCATAGTATTCCATGGTGTACATATACCACAATTTGTTAATCCATTCATGGGTTGATGGGCATTCAGGCTGCTTCCATGACTTGGCAATTATGAATTGGTCTGTGATAAACATTCTGGTGTGAATGTCTTTGTTGTAAAATGACTTTTGTTCATCTGGGTAGATACCTAGTAATGGAATTGTGGGATCAAACTGTAGGTCAACTTTTAGTTCCTTGAGAATTCTCCATACTTCTTTCCAAAAAGGCTGTATTAGTTTGCAGTCCCCCCAGCAGTGTAGACGTGTTCCTCTCTTTCCATATCCACGCCAACATCGGCACATCACTTCTATTATACCCTATTGGTCAAGGGAATGATAACAATCTGTCTAGGTACATGGACTGTCAATTTTTGTAAGAAAAACATATGATATAGAAATATTGTGTATCTTAGGAAAATAAAATCTGCTATGGAGAACAATCACTTAATTGAAAACTGTGAAAAAATTAGTGAAGACAGCTAGTGTTTCAATATGGTTTGAAACATTGTAATAGAGCATGTTTATTGCTGTAAATGAATGAAAGTGTTTGCATCCAGATGAATTACATTATATGGTGCTAGGAAAGCTCACAAATCACATCACTGCAATGCTTCACCAGTCTTGAAGAAATACAAAGAATAGGAGACGTTGGGATATGAGAGAAATTGGTGTCTATTGTTGTGTCTAAAGCAGGAAAAAGATGGACTCTGTAAAGGGCAGGCCAGATAGGATTCTAGACTCTAGTAAATTAAGGCCTTATTTTCAAAATCCAGCCAGAGATGACATGTAAATATGTTACAAGTGTGCCATCACTTCTTAGCTGGTATATCTATTATCTAGGAGACATTGCTAAATAATCAGATCATGGCATTCTGGACAGCCGTGTCTGAACAGGAACAAGAGTCATTGTCAAAACTGTGCTCCAGGCAGCCACTACCAATTAATTGTTGTTGGCACATCGGTTAAAACCTTTTCCTTATTTATACACAGAAAGTAGAGTTTAGGTCCCAGTATCACTTCAATAAAAATAGATCACACAATACTAACTTTATTTTTTTTCTTTGTAAAAATTGGCTGGCTGACAGAGCAAGGTGCTGGGACAGACACAGTAATATGCTGTAATTTGGCTTATATCAGGGAATTGGAAATATGCTTACTTAAGGTATCTTTGCAGAAAACAATGGTAAACTACTAGTTGAATATAACAATTGGAGAGGCCAGTTACTGATGTTACAACCCTCACAAAGGGTGATGACTTTAATTAACTTGGTTGGAATATTCCTATGTACCCAAAGTCTTGCAAAATCAAAACTTTAAAATATTAAGAGCCTATTAATCACCTTTGTGGATGATATAAAGTTCGAGGAGAGAGGATAGGTTACATGGCAGAATAACAATCCAAAAATATCTTGATATATTATATCCAACAAGATGAAATTCAACAGAATATATAGTGTTACAAATGTCTAAAAGTATAGAACATATAAACCTGACTTTGCGACAGCATGTGTAAAGAATTCTTCTGTATCTTAACAAAGAGTTAAATCATCCATTTGATGTAATATCAAAAACAAAACTGCTGTGATTTTAGCATTTGTAGACGTTCTTTCTAGAACACAGGAGATGGTAGTTCCATCCTACTCTTCCCTGCTTAGATCATAACTGGGATAGTTTATTCAACAGTGAACACTTCAATGAAAAGGGATATAGAAAAATCAGAGTATTATCCAGTATATTTGTTTCTGGGGGAAGAAGAAATTCAGGATATTTTATATAGATTTAGGTCATAATATGTGCAAAGGCTTGCAATTACTTATCTAGCCTGAATTAACTCTTACACTAGTGCTTAAACTAGGCATTATCATTAACTCTTTTTATGTGAGGACACTGAATCGCTGAGTTTAAATGATTTTTCCAAGAGTATGAAGCTATGGAGTGGAAGAGCCAGGACTCCAGCTCAAGTCTGCTTCCCCCAAAGCCCTTGCTCTTAACATCCATGCCAGTGGTTCACAAAACTCTAGTGTACATGAGCATCAAATGAGGAACGTATATAAAGGTGCAAATTGCCATGCCAAGTATTCTGAGTCAGTAGGTCTTGGATACTTTAAAATACTTCTAGACTCTGTGATAGGGGCCCATGTGTGCGCGTGTGTATGTGTATGTATGTGTGTGTGTGTGTATGTGTGTGTGTATGTGTATGTGTGTGTATATGTGTGTGTATGTGTGTATGTGTGCATGTGTGTGTGTATGTGTGTGTATATGTGTGTGTATGTGTGTGTACGTGTGTGTATGTGTGTGTGTATGTGTGTGTATATGTGTGTGTATGTCTGTGTGTGTATGTGTGTATGTGTGTGTACGTGTGTGTATGTGTGCATGTGTGTGTGTATGTGTGTGTATATGTGTGTGTATGTCTCTGTGTGTGTGTATATGTATTTGTGTGTGTATGTCTCTGTGTGTATGTGTGTGTGTATGTGTGTGAGTGTGTGTGTATATGTGTGTGAGTGTGTGTGTATATGTGTGTGTATGTGTATTTGTGTGTGTATGTGTGTGTGTATGTGTATGTCTGTGTGTGTATGTGTGTGAGTGTGTATATACGTGCGTGTGTGTGTGTATGTATGTGTGTATGTGTGTGTGTATATGTGTGTGTATGTGTATGTCTGTGTGTGTATTTGTGTGTATGTGTGTGTATGTGCAAGTATGTATGAGTATGTGTGTGAAAAAATGTGTCTATGTGTGAGTGTGTATGTATGTGTGGATGTGTGTAG
>CAUYRH010111715.1:0-16762 GCA_963574655.1 Perodicticus potto
CGTGCCACTGTCTCTTTTTTTAAAAAAGGGGTGGGAGATGATGCCATATTTCCTATTTATTTTCCTTTTTTGCAGTTTTGGCCGGGCTGGGCTTGAACCCGACACCCCCAGTATGTGGGGCCAGCACCCTACTCCTTGAACCACAGGCACCGCCCCCATATTTCCATATTTTTACCTTTTCTTTGTTTAAATGTGTTTAGATACACAAATATTTACCACCGTGTCACAGTATTCAGTACACTAACTTGTTTTATGGGTGTGTGTCCTGGAGCAACAGGCCATACCATATAGCCCAGGGATGTAGTTGGCTGTACCACATCTGTTTGTGCAAACATGCTCTGTTGTCTCACACAGCACTGAGGTTACCTTGCACTGCTTTTCTCAGAATGTCCCTGTTAAGTAATGCATGACTGCAGTGATAATAAAGTTTTCCTTTTAGACATGCTTACTTTTCTGTGATATATGCTGTCTTTTTTTTTTTTTTTTTTTTTTTGTAGAGACAGAGTCTCATTTTATCACCCTTGGTAGAGTGCCGTGGCGTCACACAGCTCACAGCAACCTCCAACTCCTGGGCTTAGGCGATTTTCTTGCCTCAGCCTCCCGAGTAGCTGGGACCACAGGCACCTGCCACAACGCCCGGCTATATAGATGCTGTCTTTTGATCACCTGTCTTCCTTTTTGGAGCAACATCTTCAAACATTAGAATCTCACTAAAGCTATAGACTAACATCCATACAAGTGGTAGATGAAGTTGCCTGTGCCTCAGTATTAACAGTATGATACAGAAAGCACTAATTACATTATTACAAGGCTTTAAATAAGAGAAACCTCTTGATTAATGAATTTTGAACTTATATTAGTGAGTGGCTACAGTGTTTATCGTTTGTCAACGGTCATGTTTGCTCCTAATAGCCCAAATGCACAACAGATTTTTTTCCCCAAGTTCAAAGCACTGTATATAGATTGTCAATTTATCTTTTCTTAGGATGAAGAGGGGAGGTCTTGGTGGTACTATTACCAAATTACACTTGAAGGAAACTAAGGACCTGAAGATGAAAGATTCATATACTATATATTGATCATTAGAGTATTTCATAATCATTTTTTACTTACTCATTGGACATTCTTACACTTTATCTTCCTTGGTTTGTTTTGGTCTCAGAGTCCAATGGGTGGTCCTTTTATTCCTGCTGCTCCTGTCAAAGCTGCCCTGCCTGCTGGCCCCCAGCCCCAGCCCCAGCCCCCACTTCCACCTCAGCCCCAGGCACAGAAGAGGCGATTCACAGAGGAGCTACCAGATGAACGGGAATCTGGACTTCTTGGATATCAGGTTAAATAAAATATCCTGTCTTCCTTTCCTCATCTTATTCTCCTACTATATTCTCCCTTTAAAAAAAGATAAATTCACATCTATAACAACTGTCCTCCCAGTAGTAGGATTTCTGCTTTCTGGAATCCATTTAGGTTGGGTTAGGTCCTTTTTGGAATTCTTGAAAGCCTCTGGTAGTTTACTTTCCTACACATCTTATCCAAAGCTATCAAACTACCACTATGTGGTTTGTATTTAAAGTTATGGCTTTCAATTTGCTAATCTCTTCCTCCCACTAAAAATAGGGTGGTTTCTCTTGCTAGCCCCCCATCACTACCAAAACTGCTAGAATTGGATTGATTCTGTTAATTCATATTCTTGTAAAGGTGATCATTCACTGAAGTTAAAACAATATTATTAGTTCTGGTGCAGTTTTATCAGGAGAAATAACTTTACAATTTTCCAGAATCCTGGAAGCATTCTGAAACCATAGCAGTTTTATAGTTTATAACTAGGTTTATACAAATCAATTGAGCTATGGGTAGTGAGTTGAAAACAGGTAGACATAGCATAATGAATTACAATCTCTGACCAAGTCCTACAGAGGAAAAAATACCCTTACTTGTGACTACAGTTATACTGCAAATCCCAAAGAGCTATGTAGTGCAATTTAATTTATTGCAATTTATCATAAAGATGAGGCACTTGACAGTTACATTAAGGAGCTAAAGTCAATACAGCAGTTGTAGATTTGCTAATGCCACTGTATTTTTCTGCTCATAGCATGGACCCATTCATATGACTAATTTAGGTACAGGCTTCTCCAGTCAGAATGAGATTGAAGGTGCAGGATCGAAGCCGGCAAGTTCCTCAGGCAAAGAGCGAGAGAGGGACAGGTAAGTTATTTGAAAAAATTATATGAGTATATTTAGATGTCATTTGTTTGTACCATTTATGCGGATAATGATCACTGCTGTGAGCCTCAGTATTCTGAAGATTAAATGACATCATCCCTGATCTGCTGAATCAAATAAAAGTGGAAGGGGTTAGGCCAGGCCCAGTGGTTCACACTTGTAATCCTAGCACTCTGGGAGGCCAAGACTGGTGGATTGTCTGAGCTCAGGAATTCAGGAACAGCCTGAGCAAGAGTGAGACCCCATCTCTTTTTTTAAAAAAAAAAAAAAGTTTAGGCACTGTGGCTGGTACCTGTAGTCTCAGCTACCTGGGAGACTGAGACCAGAGAATCAATTGCTTTGAGCCCAAGAGTTTGAGATTGCTGTGAGCTAAGATGCCACAGGTCTGTACCAAGGGTGACAAATTTAGACTGTCTCAAAAAAAAAAAAAAAAGTAGAAGGGGTTAAAATGGTTAAAATGAATGTGAAAGATTATCTACAGACTTGTTCCACTTCTTATGTGCCAGATAAATGAAAAATTGGATGTATCTGAAAATTTCATTTTGTGTTTCTAAAGGCAGTTGATGCCTCCACCAGCCTTTCCAGTGACTGGATTAAAAACAGAGTCTGATCAAAGGAACGGGTCTGGGACCTTAACAGGCAGCCATGGTAAGTCAGGTGTTACTGGGGGATCAAGGAATGACTAAGTAAGAGTAATCTAAAGATGTTAGTTTTCTAACCTGATGTTCATTCAGGTGTTTTATCCAATCTCTGTTGTAATCTACTGGCTAATGAGAATAACTTTTTTCCTATTTATAAGGACAGCCTTTTTTTTTCAACCAGCGTGTCTAGAAAAGAGTCAGTCAACTTATATTTTATACATAGCGTCAGTGACATTAAAACCTAGGAAATTCTAGTGATTGGTAGGTCATTTCAAAATTCTGTTGCCTGTGTTGTCTGAGTACTTGGAGGTAATCTGATACAGACTTAAAAGACTGAATTTTCTTTGTATTGGGAGCTCAACTATATCTCCTCTCATAGCTCTGTTGGTCCATAATGGTCAGCCTGTGGGTGTTATGTAAAATGTTGCTTTTTAGCATCCCAGAACTGTTAAGTCCTATAGAGGTATATGGGATCATTTTTGTTCTTTGCCTGTTGTCAAAATAACAGTAAAACAGAAGAAAATACATATTTTTCTTTTCTTAACTTCTTTTCTTTTAACTCTTTAAAAGGTGAAATATCAGCCTTCAGACTCACTTGCTAACTTTCCTTTTTCTTTTTTTTTTTTTTTTTCTTTTTTTGTGTTTCTTTTTTCTTTCTCTGTTTTCTTACATGGTTCTGGTGGATTCACATATGCTGATGCTGGTGCTGTTTTTCGTGTGATCTTCAACGTTTTTGGGTGACCATTGACCCTGTGACCTCAAAATGGTGTCCAACTAACCACTTACAATTAACGTCTTTTTTTTATTAACGAATTTATGGTATTATTTTTTTTTTTCTTGGTGGGGAATGGGGTTGGGTTTTTTTTTCTCTATTCTAGATTATCCAGCCAAGAAGATGAAAACTACAGAGAAGGGATTTGGCTTGGTGGCTTATGCTGCAGATTCATCTGATGAAGAGGAGGAACATGGAGGTCATAAAAATGCAAGTAGTTTTCCACAGGGCTGGAGTCTGGGATATCAATACCCTTCATCACAACCGCGAGCTAAACAACAGATGCCATTCTGGATGGCCCCTTAGGAAACAGCGGAACAGAGTTTTGACCCTCGATGACTTCTTAGCAATAATGCATGCATTTGATTTAACAAGACTCTGGGGCCTATACTGGGAACCATCGTGGACCTTTGCAGAAGTTAGAGATGCAGTGTCCCCTTTTGTAAAGGGGCTGCATTCTTTTTAAAACATCCTTATTTCTGCAGTGACATAACATCTGTCAAAAATTACTTAGAATCACAAATGTATCTCAGAAGCTTTTTAACAGTTGGTGAAGTGTGCTTGTCCAACAAAGCATCCTAACTACATTTTACCTGATCCAGCCTTTTCCAGATGACTGGTCCCAACTCTGACGTAAAGAAAGTTTTATTTGTATTTTACTACTGTTTGGTCAATTTTGATAATAACTGAATACAAGCAAATCCTTACTATTAATTAGTGGGGAAATGATTTTAAGACCATCCTTTCTTTTCAGCACTTAATTCTAAGAGATCTTCATCCCTGTTTCATTTTGGGTTCTTTCTGTTTTGGAAGATGCTGTTTTACTAATTTAAAACTTGGAGATAGCTGGATCTGGGATAGGAAAATGAAGTTATTTTTTCATTGTGTGTGTGTTTTTTTTTAATTCTGATGATCCAAAGCTGACACCTTCAGGAACATTGTCTCAGATAGCCATTGCTGTTTTTATAGCCCTTCTAAGCTCCTTGTCTTCAGCTGGGTCAGAGCAAACTACTTGACTAAAACAGGTCAGAACTCATCACAGAAATGAAACACAGTGGTCTGTCTCTCTCAGAACTGGTTGCAGCTAAAGTAAGAGAGATCTGACTGCTTGAAATAGGATGGTGGACTTAGTGACTGAAATTGCAACTTATCCTTTTTCTTGGCATTACAGGTTTTGCCAAAAGAACTTTTTTATATCAAATATTGATAAGTGAAAGTGAAGGAGCTAGTCTGCTGAACCAAGAGTAGTTTGAGATACTGAACTGTCATTTTTGCACATTTGAATACTTTGCAGGCTGGCTTTGTATAAACTTATCCTCTGGTTTCCTATATGTTGTAAATATTTAGACCATAATTTCATTATAAATAAATGTATAAATATTCTGTTTGTGGTTTCAGTTTTCCTCCACAACCCATCCATACACTAAAATTCATAAGTTCTTTTGTTCATAGAATAATGCAATTATAACATCATTGGAAAAAGTATGTAGACACTGAAGTTTGCATATACGTTGCAAAGTATACCTAACGTTCAGATGAAAATTCTAAAAATTATTATGCTGGATTTTCCATGTTTATATTTCAGTCCTTTATTTAATGGGACTAAAAGGAATTGAGTGAACGAAATAAATTTTAAAGGAAGTTATTCTTGGAAAGACTTTTTTTTTTTTGAGACAGAGCCTCAAGCTATCGCCCTGGATAGAGTGCCCTGGCATCACAGCTCACAGCAACCTCCAATTTCTGGGCTCAAGCAAGTCTCCTGCCTCCGCCTCCCAAGTAGCTGGGACTACAGGCGCCCGCCACAACGCCCGGCTACTTTTTGGTTGCAGCCGTCATTGTTGATTAGCGGCCTGGGCTGGATTCGAACCTGCCAGCTCAGGTGTACATGGCTGGTGCCTTAGCCCGCTGAGCCACAGGCGCCGAGCCGAGAATCATTTGTTTTCTAATACATATGCATTGAACACCCATGACATAAAGTTAGTGAACCTGAGCTCTGTCCCTCCCCAAGAACTATTACAACAGCCGAGTAAGAAATTACTATTTATAATATTACCATACTCCAATTAATAAACAACTGAATGATTGCAGTTGGGGCCTATGACAGGTGGCCCTCACCTGGTACCTTGCAGTCTGATAGATTACAATGCAAGCTAATATGTACATTAGAATTTTCTAATGGCCACGCTTTAAACAATAAAAGAGAAACAAAGTAAAATTTGATAATAAGCTTTATTTAGCCCAGGGTATCCAAAATATCGTTTCAACCATGTGTTCCATATTAAATTTTTTTTTTTATTTTTTTGAGACAGAGTCTCACTTTATTGCCCTTGGAGAGTGCCGTGGCGTCCCACAGCTCACAGCAACCTCCAACTCCTCCGCTTAGGCGATTCTCATGCCTCAGCCTCCCAAGTAGCTGGGACTACAGGCGCCCACCACAACGCCGGCAATATTAAAAATTATTAATGAGCTATTTTACATTCTTTTTTGGCACAATACCTTTGAAATTTGCTGTGTATTTTATTCAGCACGTCTCAATTCAGAGGAGCCACATCTCAAGTGCTTAATAACCTGGTGGCTGGTGGCAACTATATTGGACAACACAGGTGTAAACAAGGAGGTCATCCAAAAAAATTGTAAAAGATCACATAGTAAATATTTTGTGCTGCAATTACTCAACTCTTCCTTGGAACATGAAAGCAGTCACAAGTGATAAGTAAAGCCCTGAGTGTGGCTGTGGTCCAGTGAAACTTGATTTACAAAAACAGGCAACTGGCTGTCATTTGCTGGATCCTAAAGAATAGCTGCTATAAGCCATTGTTTTGGATTCTAACCACAAATTAGGAGAAAGACAAATGCACGTGTGGATTAGGCACTGGGAGCCCATTTCTCTCCCCATCTCCTGCAGCCAGCTCTCTGTCCCTGGTCCAGAGAGGCCACTCAAACACTTCACTAAGTTGTCCAGAAATGAAGAATCCACACTTTCAAAAGCACAAGAAAAAGGGACAGCTCTCCTGGTGTTGCTTAATTAATATCTTTTGTGGGTGCTTTAGTCCTGCAAATAATCTTTTCTTTCTTTTTTTTTTTTTTTTTTTTGGTCACTGAACTCAGAGCTCTTGTGAGCTCCTATGGATGTTTACTTATTTGTTTCTCCTGAGGGTGAGGTGCAAAAGCAGGATCCTTTGCTGGGCCACAGGGTGCTCATGTCTTAAACTATAATAGTTCCTACCATTTCCTCCCACCCAAAGTAGAAATATGGGCCTACACAAAAGAGGAAAGAACAGAGAAACCCGAAAGGGATGGGGGCTGCAGGCACCAGCTGCCATCAGAACAGCACAACAAGAGCCCATGCATGTTGGATGGTGTAAAATTCAAGACCAAAGAGCCACCCTGATAGCACAGAGTGGCAAGTTGCTGAGATTTGGTGGGCTGATGAGCTATGACAAGGTTGAGGCAGTGACAGTAGACCAGCTAGTACAGCCACCCCAAGTGTCTTTCCTCACCGTCCAACAAGCTGGCAGAAGAGCTCGGCAGAAGGCCAGCAGATGGGCGGGGAGCCCCATGCCCCGTGCCTGCTCCCTTTCCTCTGCTCACCTGTTAGGTTGAGTCTGATAATTGAACAGGACTTAAGAGAAAGCATACCTTTGGCATGGGCACTCTCTTGGAAATGGTTTAACTGCCATGTGTCTGTGTGTGTACTTGAGTGTGTATATTTCTACATCACTTCCCACAAGTATAAGGCAGGTGCAAGTTGGTTTCCCTCAGTGACCTCCAAGTCCTGGCCAGGTCTTGCTCTTCCTGTTTTATTTTGCATTCCTCTTGATGCCCATTACCTATTCCCATCCTCCTTCCCAATCTACCATGTTTAATTTAAATTTTTTATTTTGTATTTATTTAAACATTTTTCTTAGAGATGGGGGGGGAAGTCTCACTATGCTGCTCAGGTTGGATTTGAACTCCTAGGCTCAAGCAATCCTCCCACCTCGGCCTCCCAAGTAACTGGGATTACAGATAGCCCGGAGCCACTGTGCCAGGCTGAATCCTTTTTTTAATGCGTTCTTATAAAATATTAATCACAAATATTGAATTTACTCAAAGAATTGTTTTGCTATGCATTCTGCTGTCTACTTTCTCACTCTTGTGCTGCTGTCACCACTAGTGGCTGCACTGTCCTGCTGCCTCACCTCCTCTCTTCCCCGGCCCTCTCCCAGGGATGGGTGTTCTCCAAATACCATCACAATGGCTGGCCTCAAACTGTCCCCTTATGGACCTTTCTAAGACTTTGTGCATGTGCACGCACTCTCACTCTCTCTATATATATACACACACATAAATACACACATATATATTTGCACATGCTCTCTCTATATATATACACAAAGAGATATATGTACATATATACATACATATTATGTGTGTATATGTACGTATATATATTTGCACATGCTCTCTATACACACACACACTAGTACATATATACATACATACATGTGTATATGTATGCTCTATATACATCATATATATACACATATGTATATATATTTGTACGTTCTCTCTATATACACACACATATGTATATACATAAATATGCATACATATATATTTATGCAAATACATATACATATATATGTACATGTTCTCTCTATATACATATAGACTTTGTACATGCTCTATACACACATATATATGTATATACATAAATATGCATAGATATATGTTTATGTATAAATATGTGTGTATATATGTATATAGAGAGAGAGAGAGAAAGAGAGAGAGCATGTACAAAGTCTCACACAGGTCCATAAGGGCACAGTTTGGGGCCAGCCATTGAGATATATATGTGTGTATATACACATACACCCAGTAGTACTCCTGGGTCATGAGTGTATTTAACTTGACTGTATTCCCTCCTATTGCTTTTGTTCCTAAATTCTTGCTAAGGAAAGGATTTTTAGCACCTAAGAAAGCAGGGGTTTAGGAATGGGTGGAGGGGTTTACATCAACTACATTACCATGTTAGTGTTGCCCAGTTTAGCAAATAGAAGCACAGGACACATGGTTAAATTTCAGTTTCTGATCATTCATGTGGCATATGCTAAAAGCGAGTTGAGTTGTTTTTTTCATCAGAAATTCAAATTTAACCAGGTGTCCTGTGTTTTATTTGGCAATCCTATGCCAACTGAACTCCTAAATTCGAGGTTCTGTGACTCTTCTCAGATTACAGAATAGAACATAGGATCACTCTTACACGTCAGAATTGGGGAAACTCTTTACAAAAGAGAAAGGGAAAAAGTTAAGGGGGAAAATGGGGGAAACTCCATCAATGTTTAGCTAGAAGTGATGAAATATATTTTAAAAGTCTGTACAACAAAATTATAATACACATTTATTAAGCTGTAATTTTCACAATATTTTAATTCTGTTCTGAGATCTACAAATATCTCTACATAACACCAAAGCCAGTGATTTAATAAATAAAAGGAATGTATATATCACTTTGCAAAAAAAAAAAAAAAAATAAGCCTGATACATTTATATCTAAATAAGATATTTGTAGAATCAGCTTCCTAAAGCTCATGGAACTAAAGTGCACACACACGCACACACACCATTATATTCAAATCATATGAATTTATATTGAGGCAAATTATATAAAATTTATAACCAGATACACAAAGTATGAGTGGGATCATAAATACACTGTAGAGAGTGGGTACCACACCTCACAAATATGATTTCCAGTTAAGAAGAGGGAAATAATTACTCTGCTGGATTTTAAGTGTGCGCTAATAATCACCATCACCATCACAAGAAATCAAGTGAATTACACGGTATTCAGAGACTTAACACACATGCGGATTATTAAGTTGACACTACAATAAAACCTTTAAATCTGCAAAAAGACATTAGGACATATGGTCAATAATACCATGAGCTGCCACAGGTTGTCAGCAGAGGATGCAAATGACAATCAACTTTTTATGCCACCACAAGAGAAAAACTGGTATGGCTGCATCTCTTACATATCAAGGAAGAGCCAAACACAGAATTCAATATGCTGAATAAAGTCTGTTTATACCTGATACTGTACATCAATTGATGGCTATCCAATACAAATTTTAAGGGTACGGCATTAGATCCTACAAAATATATATAATTCTGTTAAGCACAAGCGAGGAGCAGAAGTCCAACTATTCAAATGACCATAAACAAATATTTTGCAGAAGGTTATACATCATTTAAAAAAAACGTTAGGAGTGAGGCAGCTGACACCTTAGGAGCCTTAGGAATTCCTTCTAATGCCAGTTGATGGCAAGAATGGGCTTTTGGGTTAAGTCAGCAACAGGGAGACGTTACCAGGTGTCAGCCAGTAAGGCAGATGTTATTTATCAAAAGCATCATGAGGGGTAGCAGGGATTGCGGAAATGAGGTGATTCAGGATTCACACTAGTGATAAGTTGTACTTAACAATGCCTTTGAGTTTGGTATTGGCCATCTGACACCTATTATTCTTAACCACTCTGTATGTCTGCTGAATCACAGGGCCAGACGGGCAAGCTAAGTTATACACATCTTTCCTGCAGAGCAGCCCTTTTAGGCATGTGAAAATTATGTTATAATCTTCCCAACTATTGACCCAACCTTGCATGTTTGTACTTAGGACCCAAATGAGGCAGCCCACTCAGTTATTTCCCACCCCCACAGTCCTACAGACATGGTCTCAGTTAGTTCTCTGACCTTTCTCCTTCTCGAACCCTGGGTGAGACAGGCTGTGGCCTGCTGTGCTTGTTTCCACAGCAACTGCATTAAACACCTTTTGGTTACATTCACCTCCTCTTTATGAATGAAGACCCGGGCACAAGGTTCAGCTTTCAAGGAATTCTGTTGCTGTGCTTTGTTACCAGAAATGATATGGCAGCTAAAACCTGAAGAAAAGAAACCCAAAGGCAGGTAACACTGACTGGTATCAGAAAGTCCACTTAGGGAAGGCTTCTGCTCCGCGAAAGCATCTTTGCTAGAGTGTCAAACATGGCCTTAACCACCCACACAAACCCGGCATTCGGAGATGGATGATCTTTTTTCTTTTCTAGATTATTTTCTGTTCTCAGTAAAGTATTTACTGTCATACTGAAGCACTGGGAAATTAACACTGATAAACTTTAAGATATTAAAAAAATGAAGTCTTAATCCTAACAGATCCACAGTTTGCCTCTCAATGTTGTTATATCACACTCAGTGAAGCGTTGCACTAATATACTCTACAGCCCCGAAGATATAAAAAAGTTTTCTCTTCAAGGTATGAGATAGGGTACAAAAATACATTTTTCCACATACAAAAGAGAAAAAAGAAAGATATGGGGGTCAAGGAGGCTGAATACCCTACAGGCTTCCATGGAATGGAGAAAGAAAAGTCTCCAACTACTTGAGTTAAGAATATGCCCATGGAAGTGAGACTTATGCATTAAAAATCAAGACTTTTTCAAAACTAGCATCAAGGATTTCTATTGGAATTTCAAATAATGTTCTACCCTGAAGTGACACTCAGGAACTAACTGTAGGTTCTTTTGTGAAAAATGAAGACATTGTTCACTTGAGGGTTATCAAACTATAAAATTGGCTTCAGGCCTACATTTAACCAAACTGTAAAAAAAAAAAAAAAAAAGATGCATATTTTTACAGCATTTTCAATTGATGCTTGAGGTCCAAATCCATTAGCACCCAGGTGACACATACCTCCCTCAGTTTACCAGACGTTAAAATGACTATCCTTACAGATCTCGATAGAGCACGATGCCCTTTGTGTGTCAGGTATGAGGGCAGGAGGTGGAATGCAATGTAGACCCTCGACCCAGCCCAATGACAGTTAAGACAACACTCAGGCATCCTGAGTGTTTACAATGACTGCAAACAACAGAGGAGCCCAAGCAAGGACTGTGATCATTGGCTTTGTGCACAGAACCCCAGTCTCCCCCCGGCCAACAAAAGCAAGGCTATGTTTTCGTACCTGAACGTGGTATAGCCCAATGCACAAAAGGAAAGAGGCCATTGGTGACCTCCCCAAGTTATTTATACCCTGTGCTAACATAGATGCATCTGTAGGTATGAAATGACAAAACTGGAATGGTTTCAATCTGGAAATCATATGTTTCCAATGCCCTTGATAAAGACCTATTCAGGTAAATCCCAGAGAACAGGTATGTTTCAGGAAGTGAGGAAACTTAAGGTCCCAGGATGTGCGCCTTAAGAATAGAAGTTTCACATCCACAAAACCATCTGTACCTGTTTCCCCGACACTTGCAGCCCAAAATAAAACTTTGCAGAAATTCTGCACAAGACTTGGTAGACAGCTAAGTCTTCCTGAAACTGAGACCTGGACCATAACATCCTGGTTCTAACGAATCTGACGGGGGTCTCCAGAGACACCTCGATCTCCACTGGTCTTTAAAGCCAATTCCTATAATCACTGGGCTTCCTTTCTTAACGGGTCCTGGCAAAGGGGCATTTCCACCGGCCCTGACAAAGCCTTCTGAAGCTCTTTGTCCAGGGCCTCACAGCTGTCCACCCTTGCATACCACTCTTCACCCCTAGGGACCACCTAAAATGAGGATGCAACAAATTTTAGACAGAAAGCACCTAACACAGGTGTTATAAAAACTGCAGGGAAAACAATTTAGATCTGTCCCAAGGCTTGTGTATTACTGCTTCTTGAGAACGGATTATAAGCAGCAAGGGACTTGAAAATGTTATTAGCTACTGTTTTCCCTCCAAGGTCCTGAGTCCACCAGAAACTAAATGAAACAAAGAAAAAAAAATCCCCAAGGGTGTAGCTTTTTTATATAGGCCTACCTGGCAAACAGCAAAACTGGGACATGAAATAGATTCTTGAGTGATCGTCAATGCTTACTCAGGTAGACATGTCTCTGCCTTTCTTTGCATTTTCCTTTTCAAAATGTTAACATCAAAATATATCAAAGTATAGAGGGAGAAAAAAAAATCTCAGGTATGCCAGAAATAATTATTTCTTCATTTAGAAATACAGCTGATGGAGGGGCCGGCAGGGGTCACTAAGATACAAGGGATTGAACTTCATCTGTAGCCCAACTATCCACATTAAGAAGGGATAACATTCCCTAAGTCAACATCAACCAAAAAAAATAACATAAAATAAAGCTCACAGTTTTGGATCATGACAATAACTGCACACAGACCTCATCCACCAATTCATAAGCTGCAAAAACCAACGCTTGCATTTAAAACTTTTCAAAAATGTCAAATTAGCATATTCTTTCCCGAAATGTTAAAGTTTTAATAAACTTGACTCGATCTGCCTTTATTAAAAAACCTTACAAAAGATGTATTTAAATGCTTGAAAAAATTAACTTTATGCTCTATGCACAGATAAATTTATCTTCCTGTACAGCTAAATATGGTTATATCCTTTGTTTAAAAAATATTTTTTCCCCACTAATGACACTCGGCGTATAGTTCTACATCAGTGACTTTTTCATTCTTCTTGGGACGTTGGTCCTAAGGGCTGCCAGACGGTTTTGGAAACACCCTCACAAAGAGTCACTTTCTTGCTCAGTAATGTTTATTAAGATTGTTTGGGATTTGGTGGTTTTGCTTTTGCTTTTTTGTTTGTTTGTTTTCTCCTCTTTTGTTGTCTTCCGGGAGAGCACACTGGTAGAAGTGGGCCCTGCCGGTTGGCTAACCGTCACTTGTCTTTGGAGCGGTCGAGGCTCTCTAGCACCCTGTTGAGGCGGATGTTGAGCAGTCTAACCTGGTTTTCCAGGTGTTCCAGCTTCTCCTCCACATTGGGGTTGCTGGGGTTGCTGCGCCAGTAGAAGCCCATGGGCCCGGTCATGAAGTAGACGGCCACCACGAAGCACAGGGGCAGCACAGCGTTCTCAGGCTCCCCCTCGTACTTGTGCAGGATGTACACACAGGACATGGAAAACAGGACGACCCGCACAATCCAGAAGAAGCGGCCAAACACCAAGTGCAGGATGCTAAAGGTGAAGCCTAGAGTCAGCGACAAGAACCAGTAAGCCAGGAGGACAACGCCGACCAACAGGAGGGCGCGGGCCGGGCTGTTGGCTACTGAGGCTGGGCTGAAATACTGTGACAGGTTGGAGACTGCGGAACAGAAAAGAACAGGGCTGGTTACACGGAGTTGGGCTAAGCTCAACTAAGCTCACCCGTCGGGCTCATGAGGACTCTGGAACAACTCAAGGAACCGAAGTAAGTTATTCCCTTATTATGCACAGTAAGCTCTGTGAGCAGACACAGGGCACCCCTTTGAGAAACCTGCCATATGGAGAGTTTAAAACACCTTTCACAGCTGGGCGCAGAGGCTGCATCTATAATATTAGCATACTGCATCTATAATCCTAGCATTCCGCAAGGCCAAGGCAGCAGGATCCCTTGATACTCAGGAGTTCGAGACCAGCCTGAGCAAGAGCCCCCACCCCCATCTCTACCAAAAAAATAGAAAAATTAGCCAGGTGTTATAGCAGGCACCTATAGTCTCAGCTACTCAGGAGGCTAAGGAAGGCGAATCACATGAACCCAGCAGTTTGAGGTCACTATGAGCTTGGCTGACACCACTGCACTCTACCCAGGAAACAGAGTGAGATTCTGTCTCATAAAAAAAGGAAAAACTAAGAAAATAAAAATAAAACACCTCTCATAGTAAAGCAGAACCTACATGATACTGTTTAACAAATTCAATTTCCATAGTAGTAAATGCACCATTTCAGGCTGCACACACAACTACCTGGGAAGACATTTCTTAGCCTCCACTGCAGCTAGAAAACTAAGCTTTGACTAAGAAATTTGCAGTAACTTCATAGGGACTTATCCCTAAAAGCAGTGGGAATGTGCCCTTTAACTCTTCTTCAGCCTGCTGGAATGCAGATGCAATGACTGAAGCTGCAGCAGCCATACTGAGCCATGAGGACAGGGCAGTCTCATATGGGACAGCATTAAATAAAAGGTGCTTCAGCCCAGAATGCAACAGGCCTCAGAGCCATCATACCTGCTTAGGGACCTCCCTGTGAAAGAACAGTAAATATTCCCATCAAAACCACCTAGGTTTAACAAAGATTAAATGTGTCATATTTTGCTTTATCTCTTATTTACTTAGGTTTTCTTTTTTTGGTTTAAACCACTGCAAGACACACACATCATATTTCATCATGCATCTTTTAAGAATAAATACACTAGTTCACCTCAAAATCATGTTACTATCATCACACCTAAGAACGTCAATAATTCCGTAATATCATTCTAATCTCCCAGACATCCAGGAATACAGCTGTTCCCTTCCCACTTCAACCAGGATCCAGTGAGGATTCGTGAACTGCAGGTGCCACGGCCCTCGTCCTTTAATCAGGAAGAGTTCCATGACATTGACATTCTGAGGTCTAGTTTTCCCAGAATAGTTTTCTTACAGAAGGTCCCACCTTCATGATACTGTTAAACAAATTCAAGGAGAGTTCTATCCTAAGTGCATTTAATACAAGCAGTTCTCAGACTCAAGTGTGCATTGTAATCTTTTGGAGAACTTGGAAAAATAGGCCCCAGCCTCAGGACATCTGATTCCCACACGAAGACTCCTTGCCCAAAGTCCCACTGCTAGGACAGGACAGAGCTGAGGTTTGCATCCAGGGGGTCTGGTTTCCAGAGCCACACAACCCCTGCCCTGCACAGACACATCACTGCAGCAGGATTATTTTCCCCTGTCGTAAGTGGCCTTGGAGGCTTCGGAGGAAGCGCCGTGATGAAGATGTGAGACTTAAATCCATCCTCCTAACTCTTGGACAAGTGTTCTATTTCCCAGAAAAGTCTTTTGTGCCCGCAGAAATAGAAGAGGGACTAAGGCCGTGCTGCCCATCATGTACTAAGCACTCAACGTGACAATTCTGAATCGAGTGTACTCTAAGTGTGGATGTCAAAATGTAGTGCCCCCAAAATGTAAGACACTTCAATAATAATTTGTATAGGCTGGGTGTGGTGGTTCACACCTATAATCCTAGCACTCTGAATGGCTGAGGGGGGAGGATCTCTTGAGCTCAGGAGTTTAAGACCATCCTGAGCAAAGTAAGATCCTGTCTCTACTAAAACTAGAAAAAATTAGCCAGTTGGTGTAGTGGACACCTGTAGTCTCAGCTACTTGGGAGGCTGAGGCAGGGGGATCACTTGAGCGCAGAAGTGTGAGATTACTGTGAGCTAAGCCAACACACTGGACTCTAGCCTGGGGCAAGAGTGAAACTGTCTCAAAAAATATATAATAATTTTTTTTTTTATGAGACAGAGCCTCAAGCTGTCGGCCTGGGTAGAGTGCCATGGTATCACAGCTCACAGCAACCTCCAACTCTTGGGCTCAAGCGATTCTCCTGCCTCCGTCTCCCAAGTAGCTGGGACTACAGGCGCCCGCTACAACGCCCGGCCATTTTTTGGTTGCAGCCATCATTGTTGTTTGGTGGGCCCGGGCTGGATTCGAACCCACCAGCTCAGGTGTATGTGGCTGGCGCCTTAGCTGCTTGAGCCACAGGCGCTGAGCCAAAATATATAATAATTTTTATATTGACTATAAGTTGAGATAATAATACTTTGAATACATTAGGTTAACTCCAAAATATCTTATTAAAATTAATTTCACCAGTTTCTTTTTACTTTTATAATGTGGCTACCAGAAAATTTAATATTACCTATGAATTCTATTTCTATTGGCTTGCTCTAAGCTAAAAAGTCCCATTTTAAGTAGCATCCTAAAAAAAAAATTCTGAAGAAGGAAATCCTTCTGAAGAAGGATATTCGGGTATTTAATTTCTGGTAAAGCATTTTGCACACTCAAACTTATATATATATATATATATATATATATATATATATTTTTTTTTTTTTTTTTTTTTTTGAGACAGAGCCTCAAGCTGTCACCCTGGATACAGTGCTGTAGCATCACAGCTCACAGCAACCTCCAATTCCTGGGCTCAAGCGAGTCTCCTGCCTCTGCCTCCCAAGTAGCCGGGACTATAGGCACCCCCAATAACGCCCGGCCATGTTTTGGTTGCAGCTGTCATTATTGTTTGGCGGGCCCTGGCTGGATTCAAACCCACCAGCTCAG
>CAUYRH010111716.1:0-19422 GCA_963574655.1 Perodicticus potto
TAAAGCATTTGTATGGGGCTTTCCATTTATCTGCATAAAAATAGAGTGACCCGATAAAAATATAAAACCGGGGAAACTGACTTCCTTTCCTCCACCGCCCCCCCCCCCCCAAAGCTAGCAGACCCAAGTCAAATCATTAAAACACAACACCTGCCTCTCAGGTTAATTTCCAAGTCAATCTGTTTCCCCATCTATTTTTTTTTTTTTTTTTTTTTTTTTTGCAGTTTTTGGCCAAGGCTGGGTTTGAACCCGCCACCTCCAGCATGTGGGACCGGCACCCTACTCCTTTGAGCCGCAGGTGCCGCCCATGTTTCCCCATCTATTGATCCCCCCTACCAACCAGTTGGAACACCTGTCCTCACATTCCCCTCTCCCTTCAAAAAGGCATCTATAAAGGAATCCGACCATCATTGAGACATTGGGTAATCGCTCTTGTGGTTCCCTCTATGTACATCATATTTGAAAATAAACATTTCTCTTATTAATCTACCTTAATTGTGAATTGATCTTTCAGTGAACTTTCAGGAGAACAAAGGCAAGTTTTGCATGACCCGCAACTACACTAGTCTCAAGGAGGTCAGAGTCCCAGAAAGAGGAACTGTGACCACTGATCTACTAGGCACCCAAGTCAAGTGTGTGCAACCTGCTGGGGCATCAGGAAACGGCACATTAGAGCTGTGTCTTGCGAGTGGACTCGAGGTTTTCAAGGAACAGCAGGCAAAAGAGGAAGAGCGTGGGAAAGTGGGTGAAGGCAGATGTGCTTGGGAACCCTGGGAAGCTTGGTGGCCTGAGGACAGGGGACCTGTGGGGTGTGGTAGATGGATAGCAGCTGGGGGCTGGAGCTGAGACTGGACCAGGTGATGGGAGGCCTTAAGTGGACATTTGTCTCGGGTCACCAGCTTAAAGAAAGCAACCGTGAGAGGTGACAAGAGGAGGTGGTGGCAGAGAATGAGGGCTGCACTGACTCGTCGTACCCCAGAGCTGCAGTAGGAAGACAATGCCTTCACCTCTGCACCCCGTTAGTGAGAGCTGGGGAGCCAGGGAGTAGGTTTCTGTCCTGCCTGCCCTGATGGCCCCTGGCATATTCAGACCTGCGGCCCCTGGGCCATTCATCATGAGCAAAATGCCCCTTGGCCTCTGGCGGGGGCGAAACACAGTTCCTGTGATGTGGAGGTGCGCTCGCCGCCTCAGCAGCTGATGGCAGGCACGGAGCACCATGAACTGATCTCGCTTCTCCCCAGAACCGCCCTCCCTGCACGGCTGCCCACCCACCCTGCTCAGTGTCAACGCAATTAAAATCAGAACAAATGTCCGTTTCATGGAAACCATCTGTGAGAGGGAGAATCCCAGTCCCTCGGCTCTCTCAGACGAGGTGCCTTCCAATCTGAGGAAGGGAAGTGAGAGGGACAAAGGTCTCCCGAGAAACACAGTGGAGCTCAGGCTGGAGGAGCGGACACTGGGTACGGTGGAGAGGCCAGAGCACGACAGGCTCCTGCCTTGGTTTTCCTGCTTGTGAAATGGGCACAGCGTCACTCTCTCTCACTAGCACCGTACGGTTGTCACGTCTCCGCTACATTCAGGCATCACATGGGGTCTGGAAAGGCGTCTGTTCTCTGCTCATGAGCTTTGATGGTGGAGCAGCAAAAAGTATGAAGAAAAGTAAGCCTTAACAACCTTTTATTTTCACATAGAAGGCTGTGCACAAATGTTATGTAGCAACTTTACTCATAATATTAGAAAAACTGGAAACAACCCAGTTGTCCCTCCACAGGTTAGACAAACGGCCACAATCGTGCCAAAGAATTCTTCTCAGTAACAGCAGCAAATGAGACATCCACTCAATCAGACCGCAGCCAGGGGGGATCGCAGATAAATTGTGCCGCGGGAAAGAAAATCCAGTCCTGAAAATTTACATGCTGTAAGATTTCATTCGCGTAACATTCTCAGAATGACAAAAGAAACATGGATCATGACGAAACTCTTGAAAAACATAAAATCAAGAAATGTAAAAGTCGCGTGAATGTAAATAAATAAAACCCTCCCAGCAACACTGGTAAGTCGGGCAAGCTGAAACTTGCACGGGTGAATCAGAAGAAATGCTGTGGAGTGTGCTTCTTGGAAGTGACATAATGGATCATAACAAAGGCTGTCTCACAACTTTCATGGTGGCCCACGTGAAAATGGAGAACGTGTTTGCAGCTGCCAGGGTTTAGGAATGGGGTGGGGACTGGAAGGAGGCTGGTGTGGCTGTGGGAGGGCACACGAGGGGCCTTGTGGTTTAAGACATGGAAACTCATGTGGAAACCCACGGGTGAAACCACGTAGAACTAGATATACACACACGTGTGTGAAATTCCCAAGAAGATCAGTGCATGGGATGAATGTCAGTATTCTGGTTACTTTTTTTTTTTTTGCAGTTTTTGGCTGGGGCTGAGTTTGAAACTGCCATCTCTGGTAAATGGGGCCAGCTCCCTACTCCTTTGAGCCACAGGCGCCACCCTCTGGTTACGGTTTTTACTGTGGCTTCACGAGATGTTACTGCTGGGAACACTGGGTAAAAGGCACACTGGCTCTCTCTGTATTCACTCTTTTAACTACTTGCGAGTCCACAATTAACAGAATTTACTCTACTTACAAAAGCAAGATTTGAAAAAATGCTCTTGGAGGAGGGATAGCAGCCTTTTTCCAGCCCGGACGCCATTGTTCTTAAGGGACATGTTCTCAAAGCCCAACTCCAGGGAGATCCCCCCTTCCGTCCGCCTCAGAAACACCTCTGTCTGGACCGGCCGTCCTCTACTGACGCTGCCCAAGGGTCCCTCTCAGAGCTGGTTGACGTCCCCGGAGCCCTCAGTCTGGAGAAAAGTTATGATTGGCAAAAAGCTGCCATCAGACAAATTACTAATCCATGTGCTCCCATGTATGGGGAGGATTTGCATAAATTGGATGTATTTCACACCCTCTTTGCTGGCCACTTTCTCAAAGCCCCATCTTCAAAAGGCAGCAGCCTAGTGCTGATCCCTCGGCAAAGTAATTGGAAAGCAGCCTCAGCACTGAGTCCCCCTCCATAGCTGGCACAAGGCTGCCCCTTCCAGCATCCTCCCCATGCTCAGTTTCTCTTCAATCCGCCTTCGAGGGGGCCAAGTAGGGCTCTGAACAGAAACAAGCGTTCCTAATGAAGAAGGGCCCAACTATGCCCTCTTCAGAAAGTGTTGTCGCTGCTCTTCCACTTCTTCCCTTTAAGTGATTAACACCTTCAGATTTCCAGACAAACTGCGAGGCCACCCCTAATGCTAAATGATTTTACCCGCTTGCAGCTGATGGCACATCTTCAGTGACTCACAGAGGAAAATTCATGTAACGGAAATAAAACAAGTCTTTCTTTGCAAGATGTTAACCTTCCGAGAGATGGCTAATCTCCTAGAGTTGAAATCCATGCTAAAATGGGGACCAAAAGATTAGCCATTCCATTGATTTCTTATTATTTTGGTGCCGGAAAAAAAACATTGTAACCTTTATAAAATGCAAAGAGGAGATGCAGCAGTGCAATTTCTGTGTTTATCTAAGCTGAACAGATCTCTTATTCTTTCTTATTAATACCAACCCCAGGCTAACACCGGTGCCAGTTGCCTGCCAGGCATGTTCTCCAAGGATAACATAGCAGGAAAGAAAGAAAGAGACAAGCCTCTTGCTAAACAAGGCAGCCTACTGGATGCTCAACTTAGAAGAATGCTGCTTCATTGTAGCTCTAAAAGGCATATCATAAATATCCAGTAAGAAATGCCAGGTGCTAGGGATCTCCCAGGGCTGCCAAGAGTGGCAGTGTCACCTGTTGGAAAGCAAGGGAGCCATAGCCAAGATGCCAAGTAAAACAAAGTGAAATGGATACCAAGTTACAGATGAAGGGGGTGTGAGGTTAATAAAGATTTCTATTACAGGAGTATCAAGGATGTTGGTGATTCTGGAATAAGAGAAGGTACGTCTGGGGTGGCACCTGTGGCTCAATGGGGTAGGGCGCCGGCCCCATATGCCAGAGGTGGCGAGTTCAAACCCAGCCCCAGCCAAAAAAAAAAAAAAAAAAAGAAGGTGCGTCTAGTGGGTCATGATAACAGTCAATAGATGCCTGTTCTCTCAAAGAAAAAAAGGATGATCTTTTTCCCCCAGAGCACGGTGAGGGAGCCTACCCCCAATTCCACTGGCTAATCTGGAGTACTGGCCCATGAACCACCTTGGTGAGGATTCAAGTGTGTCAAGGCAATTGAAAATGTGCTAATTTTGTCAGCAACATCTCATGAGGTGGGCTGGTGGAGGTTATATAGTGCTGCTTCTAGCACAAAATAAAATCTCATTAATATAACTCTGTGGGTCCAAATCTCTGCCTATAAATATCTCTAAAAAAGAAAATTCCACAAGTCCCAATCTCACAGGAATTCTCAGTGCAGAGGGCATGCTAAGAAATAAAATCTGTTTTTAGTTTAATCTTTTTGGATTCTTCTAAAAGTAATTACACACTGGCTATACCATTTCTGCTAGATAAAGCAGAGAGAGAGAGAGAGAGAGAGAGAAAGTCTTAATCTCAAAGTGTATCCTAAATCCGACCTCATTCTGCAAATTTACATTTCACTGGTTGGGACAATCTTTCACACACACACACACCCCTCTCCCCCAAAGGAGAATCCCTAAACCTATAGAATTACCTAAAGAAAAAAAATTTTTTTTTCTTGGTGACAGGATTCCAAGTTGAGAAATATGACTTTGCTAGTATTGCTGAATTACTATCTCATGACTGGAAAATATTTTCTTTTAACTACCATGAGGTAAGTACACACCCCATAAAAAACCTCTTCATAACCCACAATCTACTCAGTTGGTAAGGGTCTCTTATACTAGCAAATTTCTACCTAAATTTCTGACATAGAATTTTGAAATTTTGAGCAAATTTCTACCTAAATTTAAACCACAGTTGTATCATTTTAAGAGATATAAGGATAACAGGCTTAAATGTTTGCCTTCAAGGCACTCATAATGTATTTGGGGCTCCTCAATCATTCAAATATACAAATACAAGTAAAAGACAGTGCTAATTAGCACCAAGGTGAACCATTCAGCTCACAGACCTGAGAGAAACTCACACCCTAAAGCAAAAACAAACCCTTGAAGAGCTTCCAACAGCTTCAGAATAGTCTCACACCTTCACACTCTAAACAATCTCCTTGTTCTCAGGTTAGCTCCCCCTCACATTAAGATAGAATTAATCAGTTCTTATCTGAGGCTGCCCTTACTTACATAGCACAAACCCATTACTATGTTTGATAAAATTCGGTGCAATTATCTAGCTCAGCAACACATTGAACATATAGTGGGGAGGGAAATAGGATTTCAGAGATTGACTCTACTCCTGGAGCAAGAGTTAACAAGACAAATGCATCAGGTCAAGAGTGTCTGCAGACTGAAGTTCATTCATTCTCCTATGTGCACACTCATTCAACACTTACTGAGTGTCCATTTTGTGATAAGAGGTTACTGGATGTTTAGGGAGGTAAGTGACGCAGATGACACAAAGTGGGGGGAAATCATGGCTGCTACAGCAGAGGAAGAGAGAAGAAGGGCATGTTTGTGGGGGGAGTCAGATGAGGCTTCAAGGATGAGGCTTTGAGCTCTCAGCCTTGAAGGGTAAGGAGGTTGTAAAGGAGCTACAACCAAGATGGGATGGGGAAGGGGTGGCTAAAGGAGGTAAAGGATCTTCACTGAGGAAGGAGGAAGGTGAGAAAAGTCCAGATAAGATTGAGGAGCTGAGACTGGTCACACAGAAATGTGTGTCCCTTAGAAGCATGCTCTGCAGGCCCGCCATTATCCACACATAAAAATCACCATTGGCAGATCTATAAAACCCAGGTCCATTAAATTAACTATCTAGTTAAAGTAATTAAGACAGGCAACTCCAGTTCACCAAGACTGTAGATCTCTTTTGCCAAACAGGCAGCTATTCAGAGAAGACATATTGATTGTACTTATTAAATTTCAACAAATATGTTTTAACCATATGTTATTTAGCATAGGGCAATGACATTATCCAGGATAAATGGAAACCTTTTCCCGGGCAGGTAAAATTACTGCCCTGACAAAGAGAGAATTGTTTCCCAGGGAACATTTCCTGGTCACATCCTAAATGTTTCCTTCCTAAATGGGGTTCCTTTCATTCCCCTTGGGGGCCTGAGTGAGTGATGAGTCCACGTTGCCATATGGAAATTTTGTTTGATGGCTGGCTTGATTTTTTTCGCCCCAATCTTGACTCTATCGTATTTCAAGGCAGAAAATTTCCGGAAACTTCTTCAAAGTCCACGATGCAGCTTGCAAACCTCACACTCATAAAAATGTTGAGCGCAGAGAAGCCAAATGTAAGAAAGGCAGCCTGTCAATGATCAACTCCGCTCTTTACAAAGAGTAACTGTCAATCCATCAGTCACTAGATTAGCGTTAAAATACCTTAAGAAAAGCAAGAACTGACACCCATAATCAGAGTTCATTCTCCAATTACATTAGGATAATCATTGTCTGGGCCCATTTATGTTTGTATAAGATTATTTGATTTGCCACACTAAAAGGTCTTTTATTACCAACCATCAACAGCATAATAGCAGTCCTAAATGTGAAGAACAGCCACTTAGATTAATACAGCGCTCTGACTTTATTTCACTGTGTCAGCAGGACCTCTCCGAGAGCTGCCACAGGCTGCAGTCAATTGCAGGGGAGGCAGGCAGATCTCTGCAATGGCTTCCACAAGAAGGATGAAATGATTGAATCATAGGGACGGGAATTGGGGGTGAAGGAATTGTAGAACAACTGTGCATCAGGAATAATCCAGAAGGTGAAGTCTACTAAGAACATTTAGTGAGAAAGGAAGAGGCATAAAATAGATGGGGGTTGGGAATGAAAAGGAAGAAAAATAGTGTATCTCGGACTTCTTGCCCCCACGGCTATTGGAATTCAGGATGAAAACCCAGGCTCAGAGCTGATATGTTGCCCTTCTTGGCAGATCTGGGATTAGAGTGTATCTTCCCTTCCTTGGACTCTCATTTTTCCAGCAAGACCTGCAAAGAACAATCTTGACTCCCATTTTGCAGATCTAGGAACTTAAAGACAATTTGGGGATTCTACAAAAGGCATGAGGTATCATGACAGAGTTATGACTTTTTTACATTACATTCCCAGAAGACACACTTGAGCACCAGCTCAAAGCAGTCACCGTGAGAGCATATGCACACTCCCAACAATAGCATGACCGTGTTTCTGGACATTCATTGCACATCCTTGAGTATTGCAAGTTGAAGTTTAAAACCAAGAAAAGTGGCTTCGATCCTTTGTTGTTACTTCAGTTTGAATGCAAACAGATGTCATCCAAATTGCTTTCCCAAAGTGGTCTCACTCTAAGGGAAAAAGGTTTTGTTACCTCTGACCATACACAAAAGAACTGGCTGCCTGCTGTGCATAAGCTCCAAAGGAGCTTTCAGAAGGACCTTGTTTTTGTGTCTCTGCACTGTTCTTACCTCCCTCGCCGGGTTACTCTGTTTTTGTGACTTCTGTTCTCAGTCATTCATTAAATACATATGAGCTGTCTCTCATGTACAGGAGTCCTAGAGGCTTGGGTTATGTCCACCAGCAAAACAGACAATGACCTTTGTCTTCATGCACTGTTTTAGAAGGTGCAGGCAAGCCCTAACCAGTAACATGCTCGCAAAGCCTGCGGGTGGCATTAAGTGCCATAGAAAGGGTTTCAAGCAGATGGAGGTAAGGGGACAGGGGCTGGAGGGAATTACAGTTTTAAATATGGTTTCCAGGGTAGGTTTCATTAGGAAAAGGATAGTAAGCAGGGAACTGACAGGTGAGTGAGCTAGCTCTGCAAATATCTGAAGAGAGAATATTCTAGAACATGCCCCAGCAACTGCCCTGGGGCCAGAGATACCTCAGGGCATCCATACAACAGCAAGGTAGTCATAAGGGTGGGGCAGAGTGAGAAGGGGGCCAGGAGAGAAGGTCCAGGAGAAGTGGGAGATGGTGCAGGGAGGAGGGGCTTCCAGATGGTGCAGGCTCTGCTGGGATCTCAGAATTTATGGAGAGACATGGAGAGTTGCGGGGGCATCCTGAGCAGAGGGGTGATGGGATCTGATTTGTATTTGAAGGGCTGCTATACTGGGAATAGACTGCAGGAAAGACAGAAGATGGAGTGTGGTCAAGAGGCAGTGGAAGTGGCCGAGGTGATCAGCCACTCATCTTGGACCAGTACCTGAAGCTACATTTGCCTGCAGGCATTTGTGTTCTCATTTATAATACACTTGCCTCATGTTTCCACCCAGGGTGTCCTCCATAAGGTGGCCTCTGCTTGGATGCCAGTTCCAGTTCTGGCAGGAATCCCATGAGAACTCCTGGAGTGGCTGAGCCCCGCTGTACGATCAGCTCTGCGGGTGCTGGGTTCAGACCCGAGGATTTCCAGGAAGCCTTAGCTCTCAGATACTGGACCAGCTTGGTCTCTGCTAGTCCAGACGTGGAAACTGACTCGGCCTCTTGTTTTCACGTGGTCTGTCTGTTTTTCTGCCCTAGTTCCTGCTCAGATCCACCCCACACCCTCCTTTCTGCTCCACCAAGAGAGGAGTGTGGGCGTATGCTAAGAGCACCAAACAGAGTTGAAAGAAGTTGGGACTTCAAGGCCTCTCAACAAGGGGGCAACCGGCCACTGTGCAGTGTAGCCTGGAGCTACCGGGTTCAGGAAATTTGAAAGATCATCTCTCTCCTGGTGTTAGGTGGAATATCATGAATATATTGTGTATAGTAACTTCTGGGGCTAAAGAGGACATCCCCATATCTAAAAGGTTTAAACAATAGTGCCCAGAGACCAGTTTAGGTCAGCTCTATTGAAAGGGAACACCACGACCCACCAGAGCAGGGAACAGCAGGGCGGCTATACAGGGTGGGCACATTCCAAGTTTTTGAAAGCGTGTTCAAAAAGCTATGGTCTCTTGGCAGGAACTTATCGGGGGGTGAGGTAGCTACATGTGTCTTTGTCCTAGGAGGAGAGGCAGAGGAGGGAAAGGGAAAGGGCTCATGTGGGGACTGCGTTAGGTCCCCCCCAACAATATCCTTTATTTCATACGATCTTTGTTCCATTCCTGGGAAGCATGTGGTTCCAATGGAACTGTTGTAAGGTTTTATATTTTCTCCCAACTTACAAAGGGGGAAACTGACGATCACAAGGAGGAATGAATTGTTCCAGACCACACAGCTGGCATGTGTTGGGAGTCAGGACACATATCCAGGCCATGTCACTACCAGAGCACAATACTGTCCAGACTGGGTGACAACAGAAGACAGGTTGGAAGTCTTCTGTCCCAGCTGAGGGTCTAAAATATCTCACTAGATCTAACCTCTGAATCTTACCATTTTGCTCTCAGGAAGAAAGGATGCCAGTCAACAAACAGGTTTATTTCAGATGAGTAGTAAGTGGGTGACAAAGAATGACTCGATCTGACTAGGGTCTGTCATTACAACTGTCAGGTGGATTTAACCAAGATCCTGTCTGGGTAAGTAACATGGTAGAAGGTCTGATCCCGCCTCTAGAAGTGAACGTTTGGACCATGTCTTTGGGCAAAACTCTCTTGACTTCCATCCTTACCAATGACTATTTCTGAGAAGGTCGCTGTTCAATATAAAATCATTTCATCGTTAACTTAATGCTTCTCAGAGGAAGAATGGGAAAGTGCTTCGGGCCTGCCCTCCTGTCCTCAACTCCACGCCTGTCCACATTGCCACAGGTGAATTCAAAAGAAAGAAAAACAAGGAAGAAATAATCTGTATTTCTTCTTACACAGAAAATTGAAAACTGAATTAAAAAAATGTTTGAGACGTGTCCTGGGTGAAAGATAAGAGGAAAAAGTCACAGATACAGATGATGAAAAAAAAAATTATTGTTGTAAAATGTGCTTAGATGAAAACTTTTTTTTAAATGCAAAAGACTGAATATCTAGAATTTGGGGAAGAAATTTAATAATTGGGAAGTAATGGGAATCTTTCCTCTTATTTCATGCTTAACTATGGCTATTTAACACTCCTCAAAATTATAGAAGGAAAAAGTATAAATTATCCTCCTTAGTAAAGTCCTGCATTAGGTCTGGCAGAGTTCATGTGCCTTCCCTGAATGCAGGTGCTAGGAATCTCTCATCCTTACCCAGGCCTGCAGTCTACACACCAGCACTAGGAAAGCTGTTTCAGCAATGGACTTGTGAACGCTACTGTCCATAGCATGGCACAGCTTTCCATTTTCATAACACCCTGGTATAAACTTAGTACATTCATATCAGAACTCTTGGCTCCTTCCCCATCCCCATATCCCATTCCTCAAACAGGCAAATGCCCGATGCCTCCAGGTTCTTCCCCCCCGCACCCCGCTCCATTCAATGGTATCACCATCCACCCACTTGCCCAAGTCAAGGGCTCATCCTCGTTGCCTTCTTTCCCCCACCCTTGACTCTCCACCCATCTTGAGTCCTATCTCTTTGCCCCTCAATACATATTTTACACGTACTTCCTTCTCTCCCGTTCTGCTCTCACCACCACTGCCCCAGCCCCCAGCCCACTCTCCCTCACCCTGACTAATATCTAATATCTAAATACCTTCCTGACTGGCCTTTCTGCATCCAGTCCTGCCTCTCAAGTTCATCTTCCATATAACAGCTACAGTGATCACTCGTAAATGTAAGTCAGTATAAGTGACTCTTCTGGAATGAAGTTCATCTGCCTGCCACAGTCGCCAAGGTCTTCTGCGATCTCAGTACTGCCTACTTCTCCAGCCTCCTCCCCCCTCCCTGATGTGGTAACTGGGCTCTTGCCACTTGCATCCTAAGTTAAAGATGTTTCTAGAAGCTCTGTTTCACCTTGGAGCCTGTGAACTTGCTTTCCTTCTGCCTCTCATGTCCCTCACAACTTCGAATGAGAGACTTGCTCTTGTCCCCAGTGCTGACCCAGATGCCACTTCTGCAGAGAAGCCTCACCTTACAGCCCATGTGTGCACCCCACACCCCAGGCCCTCAAACCCCCCTGCTCATTCCCTTTGCTATACTGACCAGGCTCCATGAACAGCTTAACTGCTTAACTAAGGGTTTTTGTCACTTCCTTATTTTCCAGCACCTACTCCTTGAGGGAAATGTCAGCTCCGTGAAGGCAGGGACTTTGTCTACCATTTTTCTTTTGTATTTCCAGTTCTTAGCTCTGTGGCCAACATATTATAAGTGCTCCATAGGCATTTGCTAAATAAACAAATGGATTGGGACCTGGATAAGCAAACAGACAATACGGTAGTTTTCCGCAAACGTACATAAATTTTGAATATTAGATATTGACCTTAAAAGTTATCTAACCTACTTTCTCCTTTAAAAAAAAAAAAAACAGATGAGGAAGCTACAGACTAAGGAAGAAGCTCTGGATTGCATTCTCAGAGGCAACCTATAGCAGCTAATGACCTTTTCAATATACATCTCTAACGTTTTAACACTTACCTAGAAATGCACTCTTAATTAGGAAATTCTACATATGGGATACTAGCTAAATCTTAGAGGATAAATAAATGCAGGATCTATTGTTATAAATACTGGAATTCTGCAAATTCAGCTTGTCCCTTGTGTTCACTTACAGAGTCCTTTAGGCATCCTAGCATATGAGATATCTGGTCTCCCTGGAGGCAGTGCTGAGTTTTATAATCCCCTGTATCATGCCTTCTTCCTAAGCCATTATATCCATCAGCCAGTTTATCATATAACATACAACTATCTTATTAATATAAATTAGAGAACATTCACCAGGTAGGGCTCTAATCAATTCAAGGTAAATTCCCAAAGGAACTAGTTGTCTAAGTAATTGGAAACAAAACAAAAAAAAAAAAAACCAGTTACTGCACATCTATCCCTGGAGGTTGCTTGCAGCTAGGGCAATTGAACGCTCTTCTAATTGAACAGGGAAAACAAGAAGTGCTTGCTGCCTTGTATTGAACACACTCCAGATGCTTCATCCTTCCCTAGTGGGACCTGGCTATGTTTTCACCAGATTCTAAATTTTTATTCCAAAAAGTTTCATCATTTCCAAATCGTTCCCATTGGTCACAGGCAGGCAGGATCAATAAAGATATAATCCCACAGACAGTAGCAAACACAAATGTTCCTGATGATTTCCAATCCTGAAAGCCAGAGTCCAAACATGCTATGACCAGTTGGGAATTCGCTCTAAGCCATCATCAGTCCCCAACATCTAAAATTTCCCCATGGAGACAAAAGATGAAATAGCTGTGTACAAGCTTGGTTCTGTCTTGCAAGGCAGTATGTGCAAACATAATTGTTGAATTACTGCTTTTTTCCAGAGCTTTTTTTTTTTTTGAGACAGAGCCTCAAGCTGTCACCTTGGATAGAGTACTGTGGCATCACAGCTCATAGCAACCTCCAATTCCTGGGCTCAAGCGAGTCTCTTGCCTCCGCCTCCCAAGTAGCAGGGACTATAGGCGCCCGCCACAATGCCCCGGCCAATTTTAGGTTGCAGCCGTCTTTGTTGTTTGGCAGGCCTGGGCTGGATTTGAACCCGCCAGCTCAGGTGTACGTGGCTGGTGCCTTAGCCTGTTGAGCCACAGGCATTGAGCCTTCCAGAGCCTTTCTAAAGGAGGAAAAGAAAGGAATCGACATGGATCAAAAATGTTCTGTCAGGGCGGTGCCCATAATTTAGTGGGTAGGGCACCGGCCACATACACCAGAGCTGGTGGGTCCGAACCTAGCCCTGGGCCAGCTAAACAACTATGACAACTGCAACAACAACAACAACAAAAACATAGCCAGGCATTGGGGCGGGCACCTGTAGTCCCAGCTACTTGGGAGGCTGAGGCAAGAGAATCGCTTAAGCCCAAGAGTTTGAGGTTGCTGTGAGCTGTGACACCATAGCGCTCTGAGGGTGACAAAGTGAGATTCTGTCTCAAAACAAACAAAAAGTTCTAGCAGTATCTGGGAATGGCCATCACATGACTTAATTCCTTCCTTCCTTCCTTCCTTCCTTCCCTCCCTCCCTCCTTCCAGACATCTTTACTGAGATACAATTCATAAAACATATAATTCCCTCACTTGTAGTGTACTATTTAATAGATGTCAGGGTCTTCACAGAGTTGTGCAATCATCACCACAATCAATCTGAGAAGATTTTCAAAATCACCCTGGAAGAGAAACCCCTTTACCCATTAGCAGTCGCCCCCCACACTCTCCTTCTCTCTAGCTCTACACAATCACTAATATACTTTATCTTCAGCTGCACCTATTACAGACTTTTCGTATAAATGAAATTATGAAATACAGGTGCTTTTGGGACTAGCTCCTTTTACTTAGTACGTTTTTGACGTTCATCTATGTTGTAACATATATAAAAATTTCATTTTTTTAATTGCTGAATAATAGAACCAAGGTTACAAACAAGATAGGTTCTGTCAGTTTGTTATTAAGTTGAATTTGTATGTAAGTTGGAACACCTTTCCCTATTACCTGTGATTGCCTCCATTTGTAAGCACGAGTTGTAAGTCCGTGTTTATAAGTCAATGACTTCCTGGAATGCAGTAGTCATTGTATGAATATACTACATTTTGTTTACTCATAAATATTTTTATCCACTAATAAGGTATACATTTGGATTGTGATTCTCTTGGCAATAATAAATAATGCTGTTATAAAAAGTTTTTGTGTAGACATATGTTTCCATCTTTCTTGGGTATATATCTGAGTGAAATTGCAGCATCTTATGAAACTTTTGAGGAACTGTCAGACTTTTTTTTGAAAGCAGTGTATCACATTCCCATTTTCAGTTTTTCTACACCCTAACCAATGCTTGCTATTATCTCTCTTTTGTATGATAGTCACCCTAGTGAGTGTGCAGTGATAGGTCATTACAATTTTGGTTTTATTTCCCTATTAGATAGTGACATTGAACATGTTTTCATGTCCTTATTATTAGTATATCTTCTATAAAGCAATGCCTATTGACTAAAACTGGACCTACACCTCTCTGACAAAAATTAAATCACAATGAATAAAATATTTAAATCTAAAACAAAAAAATTATAGAAACTCCAAAAGAAGAAAAGAATTTATGAAGAAAACCTGATTAGCAATCTGAGCAACAACCAAAATAAATAAATGGGACCCAATCAAGTTAAAAAGTTTCTGCACAACTAAGGCAATAATAAACAAAGCAAAGAGACAACCTTCAAAATGGGAGAAGATATTTGCCTGCTACGAATGTGCCAATGGGCTAATAACCAGAATCTACAAAGAACTCAAGCAAATCAATAAGAAAGAACAAACAACCCCATTCAAAATGGGCAAGAGACATGAATAAAATCTTTCCTCATGAGAACAAATGGCCAACCAACACATGAGAAAATGCACATTGTCCCTAATCATCAGAGACATGCAAATCAAAATCACTTTATGATATCACCTAACCTGAGTGAGAACAACTTACATCTCAAGGTCCCAAAGCAATAGATGCTAGCGTGAGTGGGAAGAGAAGGGAACACTCATACCCTGTTGGTGGGACTGCAAACTAGTGCAGCCTTTATGCGAAGAAGTAAGGAGATGCCTAAAAGAACTAAAACTAGACCTTCATTTTGATCCTGAAATCTCAGTATTAGATATCTACACCCCAAAGAAAGTCATTTTACCATAAGGACACTTGTACTTGAGTATTTATAGCAGCTCAATTTGCAACTGTAAAGAGATGGAAACAACCCAAATGCACTTCAACTCATGAACGAATGAATAAACTGTGGTATATGTATCCCATGAAATACTATTCAGCCATAAAAAGATAGAGATGTTGTGTCTTTTGTAACAACATGGACGGATTTGGAGAACACTCTCTTAAGTATCACAAAAATGGAAAAAAGAGTATTCAATGTACTCAATACTAAGTTGAAACTAGTAGGTTAACATCTACAGGCCCACATGAGAGAAAAACTTGATTAAGTTCAAAAAGGGGGCAAGAGGAAGGGGTTTGGTAAGGTCTCACTGAACAGGTACAATATACAGGTATTGGGCACACTTTCTGGGTAAAGGACTCAGCTACAACTTGGACTTTACCTTACAAATCCTTAAAAAAATAAAAAGTAAACATCTATTTGTATTCTATGCTAATTTTTAAAATTGGTTTTTCACTTTATTAGTGAATAGATGTTCTTCCCCTGATGCTTTCTTATTAATGACTGTAGATGGCAACTTAGAAATAATTCTATATTTATTTATTTATTTCATTTTTTGAGTCAGGATCTTCCTCTGTTGCCTAGACTGGAGTACAGTCACATCATCAGAGCTCACTGTAGCCTCCAACTACAAGTGATTCTCCTGCCTCAGCCTCCGAAATGCTAGGATTCTAGGCTGAGCCACTTAACCCAGTCAGATTCTATATTTCTACCAAAGGATGAAGGTATCTTTGTATTTGTTCTCATTCTTCTGATCTCCTAGGTTCCCACTGAAATGTCCATATGTGTATTTCACTAGTCATGTTTGTTAATGGGTGAGCCTTCTGGTGAACTGTCTGCTTGCCTCTAACCTGTACTGTAAAAAGCTTAGGAACTAAACAGAACAGCTTGAACTGTCCACTGTTTAGTCCTCAGGCAAGTTTGAAGACAGATTCTTTTTATATGAGTACAATAAAAAAGAACAATGAAACAGAATGGCAGAGTAAGTGCTCATTAAATGTTCGTTGAAGGGATAAAATGTACAGAAGTTCTTGGTGAGGCATTGGGTTTTAAGGACTTGGCTTTGTTCACTTAGAAAAGCAGGTGAAGGGGCAGAATTATTTCCTTCTTGGTCAGACAGGTTTTGATCTTCCGAAGTCGGAGTCAATAATACTAATGTCTTGATGGCCTGCCCTGAATGTTTTTCCAAATTTGTATGGAGAGAGAAGCTCATTTACAGATTGATAGCCCTTTCTACAAATGGGTCCGTTTCCCAGTGTAGGTCATAATAAATACATGAGATGGTTTCTATCTAGTTGTGAAAGATAAACAGACCTGAGTTGTATGTGATCATCAGACCAGCCGCTTATGTTTAAGAGTCATTCTCTCAGCAATCGTGTTGTCCTTGCTGTTATCACTGACTCTGGAGATAAGGGACAGTCCTTACATTTCCTTTATTTCTACTCCCAGTTGCCATTCTTTATCCCCTTACTTCATCATTTTATTCAAGTGCAAGTAGGAAAAAGGAAGAAGGCTTCAATTTCTGCAAAGAATAAGCTGTTTAATTGTGGGCAAGTCACTTAACCTCTCTGAGTCTCAATTTTTTCTTTCCTATATCTGGGATGCTAAAGGCAGCGTGTAGCCTTTCTCCTTTTCAGGACTGGTGTGAATGTCCACTGAGAGGACAAGGGAGGGCACCTTGCAAAAGGCTAAACTCAAAACAAATTCCCGTTATGCTCATGATAATTATGTGGTAACCGTCAATCCACAACATCAGTTGCTTCTGCTTTTGAGTTTTTTTTTTCTTTTTTCTTTTGGTTTTCAGTTTTTGTCAACATGGCATTTGGAATAAGTTTAACACAAATGACTACAATGTATTGGAGATACGTGGCTGGTCATTCCACCTTGTGTTTCTTCTCTGCTAATACAGAATATGGAAGGTTTGCTGGAAACTAACTTTGTGGTTCAAAGACATTGCTTATCCTGACCCAAAGGAGTGGAAGAGAAGAGAGTTCTCTTGTGGATGATGGTCCTTTAGGTGGTGGCAAGACCCAGGGGGACATTCCAGCATCTCTCTAATTTGTGCATAGCAGAAAAGGGCTGTTCCGATTCCTGGATGGTGGAACCAGAAGAATCCTGGTTCTGTACATTCCATGTTGTAAATCCCTTCTCTTCGGTATCCTTATTAGTGTCATAAAAGGCAACCCCTGGCTGAGCTGGCTTCCTTTTACTTGGTGGAGGGGAGAAGCCCAAGGGGCAGGTAAAAGCATGTTCCCTGAAAAACCGACCTGGGCTTCAAGTCGCTAACAAAGAGAAAATCCTCGAAGGTATCAAGCCTAAGTTGTTGCAATTAAATCATGGATAACCTTCAAAAAGCAGGAGGTAATTCCCAATTTGGAAATAAGCCAAAAATGAGAGATTGTTCCCATTTATTCCACTTGAAATGCCACAGGAGTTGAATGACCACAAAGACAATATTTTCCAGGAAATGAAAACCACTAATGGGTACTATTTTGGTAATTCAAATACTTTCTTTCATGATAAACACCTGCTCCTTTTGGAAGCAGATTTAATGATGATGTTTATCCATTTATATTTGTATACTGCTGAGCCCACTGACATCATTCAATAAATAATAAATAATGATAATAATAATCTTGATCCCAAAGTCTTCAGGAGGAGAAAAATAAAACCCAAAGATTTATTGTTGGCATATCCTGTAAAAATTGATCCGGCTCTTTAAATAGAAGAAGTGCCTTGAGGGGAAATAATGCATTGATTTATGATTCAAAGAAAATGTAATTTTAAGAATTATAATAATAACAGCAATAATCAATGTTCTATATGCCCCAGACAGGAAGGAAGGGAAAGAAAGAAAGAAAGAAAGAGAAAGTGACACTCAGAAAAGTACAAGCTATTATTAATATTTTAAGCAAAAGAGAAGTTTGCAAGAGCATGATACTTTAAAATTATTGGATTCAGCAACAACCTTTGTCCCAGATTTAAATGTCTATTTTTTTGGTTGTTGTTTCTTTGTTTGCTTCTTCAGGAGGTAAGTTGCCTAGGTCAGGTGAAGAGAAAAGTTAATATATTTCTATTTAACTCTAAGTCCATCCAAACCTCACTCCCTCAATTACTCTGTTCTGCCATGTACAATGCATTCCCATGTATACTATATAAAACCCACATTTTTGGCCCAAACTTTCAGGAAAAAAATATTTTAATTTTTTAATCTAAATTTGTATTTGTTTATTTTTAGGTACTTCTGTATTATAAAGGAATTTTAGCATTTATTGTTTTAACATGTTATGGCACAAGGTACTTTTTGTAACAAATAATTAAAAAACACCAGAAAAGACACCAGTTCAAGAAATTTTATGTACCAGTAATGAACATATGGTATTTCCACATCGCAGAAGGCCAAGAGTTTTTCATCACTGTTAGTATCAGTTTAGTCTTCTTCAATTTCTACATTGCAGGTGTCTTCTGAAAAGTCATTTTCCTCATCCTGGTAAATTTCATCATCCGCAGTTTCATTTATACCATTGCCAATGCTACATTTTTCAAATGGTTTCACAACGACTTCTTGACACCATTCCACGATTTTAGGATCCAGTCGCAAACCTGAGTGATAGATGTTTTCTTGCTTCTGCCTGTGGGTGTTAAATCATAACCAGCTGACTGTATCCAAGGCATCCATGCTTTCTTCATTAGGGCCTCACAGAGCTTATTTACTCACCTATCAAGAGGTTGCAGTGGTATCACAGCAAGTGGGGTTTTCAAGTCCTCTGCGATTGCTTCTGCACTTTGTGTAACGTGGGCTTTGAAGTGATCACAAGCCCATTTGGATTGTAAAGCAATCCTCCAGCCTTCATGGCTGGATTTCACTAAGCCAGATTTCCAATCTTCTTTATTCACCCATCCATTTTCATGCACGTGGACAACTCCGCTTGGAATCTTTTCTTTTGGAAATGTTTTATTTTATTTTATTTTTTAATTTGTTTTTACTAAGTCATTTGTACATAGATCATACATACATTTACGCCATTATGGGATTCGTTGTTTTGATTATTTGTACAAATTGGACTGCTTACCTTCTACTAATCAACATAGCTTTCACCTCTTTTACCCAATTACAGCATTAATACATTTGTGTTCTACACCTGATAGATCCAACTTGTACTTACATTATGCTCCATAGGTGTGGTCCCCCTACTAACCCTCCCTCTATCAACCCCTTCCCCTCCCTACCCCTCTCCCTCCCCTTCCCTTCTTCATCCTAGGCTATAGTTGTTTTTCATTTTTCATATGCAAGTGTGAGTGATTATAAATTGGTTTCACAGTAGTACTGAGTACATTGGATATATATTTTTTCCATTCCTGAGATATTCTTTACTAAGAAGAATATTTTCCAGCTCCATCCATGTGCACCAGATTATTCATCACAGCTCAATTCATAATTGCCAAGTCATGGAAGAAGCCTAAGTGCCCATCGACCCATGAATGGATTAATAAATTGTGGTGTATGTATACCATGGAATACTATGCAGCATTAAAAAAAAATGGAGACTTTACCTCTCTTGTGTTTACATGGAAATGTTTTATTTTTAAAGATGATCACAAGTAGTAGGTTTGTCTCATCTGCACAATAGGCAACTGTGCTTTCCCTAGTTTAACAG